>CAUYON010078556.1:0-27784 GCA_963573935.1 Arctocebus calabarensis
TAGTAAATACTAAAAAACCTAAATATTAACATTTACTGCTCCTCAGGCACTGGGACTAGAGGAGACACAGAGGTTATCTGTTTAATCCTCATAGCAGTCTCATAAAGAAGGGCGAAATTTCTATTTTTCTATTTTTTTTTAACAAGTGAACAGTTTACTAAGAATGAAACCAAGGTATGATGTGATACAGTACAAGCAAGACACTCAAGATAGGTATAATAGTACTACTCACACAAAAACTTAAATTTCACCTCAAAAAAAACACAAGACAAAAGAGAAAGCAATTTCACTGTTTTAAGATAAGATATTTCATGTAAAGTATTAACTCTGTCCCCCCCCCCCAAGCCCAACCTCCCAACAAACAAAAAACTATCTGGGAATACTGCTATGATAACATATTAAAACTGAAATTTCTATTTTTTATAGGGGAAGAAACGGAGATCAAGTGAGGCCAAGGTACTTATTTAACTTAGATTGACCATGGTGAGGATTAAGGGATGGGGCAAGAATTCAAAGGCAGCTGGTCTGCCTCTAGCAGACTCTCTGTTCTACTGCAGCCCTGCAGCCCTCTCATTTCTTTTTCTTTCTTTTTTCTTTTTTTTAGTAGAGACAGTGTCTCACTTTATCACCCTTGGTGGAGTGCTGTGGAGTCACAGCTCACAGCAACCTCCAACTCCTGGGCTTAGGCGATTCTCTTGCTTCAGCCTCCTGAGTAGCTGGGACTACAGGCGCCCGCCACAACGCCCGGCTATTTTTTTGTTGCAGTTTGGCCAGGCCAGGTTTGAACCACCACCCTTGGTATATGGGGTTGGCGGACCTGCCCTCTGAGCCACAGGCTCCGCCCTGCCCTCTCATTTCTTTCAAGAATCTAGTGTCTGCCAAAACAACATCAGATACTGGGAAGTGAATCTGAAATCCCCCTGGAGTGTCAACAGTATAAAATAGAGAAAAAAATTATTAAAGAAAAAAATAATTGCTAAGCTTGCACGTGTACAACGTGCTGCCTCTGGGGGGAGTCACCCAGGGAAGGGAGATTTGGACTGGACTTGGAAGGATGGGTAGGAGTTTGCAAAGCTGACAAAGGAAAAAGAACACTAAAAAAGGGAAATGAAACCCAAAACACAGCTGGACAAAAGTAGTAAAGACAAGATGAAAGGAGGAGCAGTGTCTTTACTTTAAGTGCATTCATATTTAAAGGATAGATGTTGAAAAAAAAACACGGGTGAGCTGAGTGGGAGATGAATGATGTGGAAGGGATGTCTGATGCTACCTGCTGGTCAGAATACAGAGGGGCTGGTTAACTAGCTGCATGTTAGGAGATACCCTGGACTTAACCACTCCAAGTGTGGTCTTGCCCCACACTGCGACCTCAAAATTCAGAACCTCCTACCTCAGCCTCCACTTCCTGAAACTGAAGCTTCCTTTCAGGAGATCACCAGGGGATTTGATTCGTATATATATATTACATTTTTTAATAGCAATGACTAAATAAAAACGATGAGCTCCGAGAGAAGCTGGTGAAAGTTACATGACTGACTTCAATATGCTTGTGATGCTCTGACCTTCATAAGGCAGCACATTTCCCTATGGCAGGGAGCTAACTGATTATCTAATTACAGAAAGTATACTTGGTGACACCTCTAGCCAGAGAAGGTAAATTTGAGAATATGAACCTTCCTGGAAAACTGACGGACCTTGTTGAAATGCTGAGGCTCTGGAAAGAGCATTAGTTTGTACTATCTGCATCCCTGAGCCTCAGGAAGGGCAGTTAACTGGCAATAGAGGGGTGTGTGGATGAAATGAACAGAGAAGAGCATTTCTCCATGGACGAAGGCTTTGTGTTGTGGCAAATGTTTTGCTTTTACTTTCTCATTTAAACCTCACTTTAAAAGATTGAAACCTGAAGCTTGGAGTAGGTAAATGATTTTCCCATGTGTGATTGTAGCAACAATGATGGTGGTGATTTTGTAGCGAGCACTCGCTATGCACTTACTACAGCAGTTCCCTCTTTGCAGCTGGGGATACCTTTCAAGACCTCCAGGGGACATCTGAAACCACAGATGGAAGTGAACCTAATGGCCGTCACAATGGAACATGTTTTGTTCCACGTCTTCCCCTCACCAATTTAATGCTTTTTCTAACTTAGTTAAGCACTTACCACACACTGTGGCCGTCACTTTTGCAGTCTGAGGTGCAACAGCGAAACTAGCACAAATTTCTTCTGCCTTCACAACTTCACAGACAGAAGTTTCATTCTTAATATAGATCTTAGTAACCTCAGCTTATGATTTTTTTTTTCTTTCCTCATGAATTCAAGAACGTTAACCTTTTTTTTTTTAAAGGAAGCACTTTACAGCTTCTGGTTGGCAGATCTGAATGGCCAACATCACTATGCTTGCATTTTGGGGCCATTATAAAGTGAAAAAAAGGGTTACTTGAACACAAGCACCGAGATACGATAACAGTGGATCTGATAACTGAGATGGCTCCTAAGTGACCAGCTGGTAGGTGGTGAGTAGGCAACGCGGTTGCAGAGACGCCGGCCAAAGGGAAGGAGCAGGACGATGAGAATTTTCATCTCATGCTACAGAACACCATGTCGTGAGTGATCTCTCTTCTCACTCACCTTCCTAGCACCTACCCAGACATTCAAGTTCACGTATGAATTGTTTACGCCTGTAATTTTGCATTTAATATTATTGAACTGTAGTTGACTGTAGGTAAATAAAGCTATGGAGAACAACACCATGGATGAGGGGGAACTGTAGTATGTTCAAATTACTGAACTAAATCCATTATCTCATGTAATTATCACCACAACCCTGTGATAAGGTATTGCTGCCTCCGTTTAATAGCTCAAGAAATGAAAAGGGAGAGAGTTTATAGGACATGTCCATGGTCATACAACTAATGACTATTTTATGCTTCAACACAGGTGCATCTGACTTGAAAGCCCACATTCTTCCCTCCACACCAAAATAACTCCGAAGGCCCCTGTCACCACCCCGTGTTCACCCTCCGTATTCTTTAGGCAGTGTCAAAGATTCTGATTCTCTCAAAAAGTTCAAAAACAGAACGAAAGAAAGAAAAACTCTCTAAGATGAAAAATGATAATTATAAATAACAAGATTTCTGATATCTACACATGAGATTAGTGAGCTAACATTGGATTTTAAAAATGTGCCCTTCAGCAAAGACAGAAGGAGCCCACTTTTGTTGATGTAGTTGTCTTCCCTGATTTATCAGGAGATAGATGGGTAATCAGGTTTCCCTGTCTTCTCTGCCATTTAGAATCCCACGCAAATGAGTGCAGAAACATTTAAGGCATTTACAAGAATATCGACTATACATTTTCAAAATGAACTTCTAAACCAACCCCCACAGCCACACATCAGGTTCTCTCTGATTCCCCCCGTCACGCTACAAACAAAATTCCTGGACTGCTCTTCATTCATCTGGCAAAGGTACTTTTACTGGAGAGTGGGATTATTCAGAGGAAGTAGGGGTTTGGGTGCCCCACAGAGCTCTGATTGAATCCTAAATTCCTGGAGGAAGATTGTCTTCAAACAGTTTCTTTGATACGTTTTAAAGCCCGACTTCCTATATCCTAAAACGGATCTTTGTGTTAGCTCATTGCTCATTCATGGTTCAACACAATCATGAAATAAAGAGCCTGTTGCGTAACACTGCTCCATGGATGGTCCATCTCTTTACACTAACACTGATGTTTTACAAGGTCATGGCAATATGGATGGATTCTTCTGTCTTGAAATCACTGTGTCTCAGTAATTACCATAAACTGACATGGATGTGCAACATTCTGAGCAGTTGCCATAACGTGTAGTTTTTCAGATTTAGTCCACGACATCTGAGTTTTCCAATTCCACAATGTGAACCAAGTATTTGTTTTCATAGAAGTTAGATCATGCAGAGTAGTCTCAAGTTGATTTATAAAGTATGAAATATTCTCAGAGTCTTTGGCATATCCATTTTCTGTTGCTGCATACCCTCTCCATGCTTCCAGACACTTATGTTTATTCAAGATGCTACTCCCAGCTCAGTGCCCGTAGCACAGTGGCTACGGCACCAGCCTCATACACCAAGAGTGGCGAGCTCAAACCTGGCCCTGGCCTGCTAAACAACAATGACAACTGCAAAAACAACAAGAACAGCAACAACAAAAAATAGCCAGGTGTTGTGGCAGACGCCTATAGTCCCAGCCACTTGGGAGACTGAGGCAAGAGAATTGCTTAAGCCCAAGAGTTTGAGGTTGCTATGAACTGTGACACCATGGCACTCTACTGAGGGTGACAGCTTAAGATTCTGTCTCAAAAAAAACAGATGCTACTCATCTGTGGCAACAAACCCTCTCTCTGTTGTGAGATATCTATCTTCTCACCCACTTTGCTAACCCTAAACAAACATCCTCTAGGTATATCTGATCTGAAAAAGATGTAAAGGGAATTTGGTTTTAAAAGTTCATGGTAAGTACCTCGAATGCAGCGACCCACAGGAGCCGCATTAAAGGTCTGTGGCATTAGGAAGGTTGAGAACCACTGCTCTAATAGACTCAGCCCATTCTTCTGCACAGATCTTGTTACTGTGCCTTTGAAGCGATTAAATCTATAGCTAATGGTGACATTTTCCTAAATTTGGAGTAAGAGATGCTTTGTTCGTATTCTTTAAATGAAAATTCATCATCCAAGCAGCTTACATGCTAGAGACTTAAGTGATTTAAAGGAACTTGAGGAAAACAAAACAAAACATGGAATAGCAATGAATCATAGTGAGTGTTAAATTGAATGTGTCTAGTGGAACAGATAATCTGAACTTAACATCATATCACATGGACATGGAGAAAACAAATGTCACAAGGCATGTGAGCCTGTCTATCCCCCAGAATATTCCTCTCCTAAGAAATTCTATGCATTCTTCAAACAGCGCCTTAAAAGGGAAGCCCTGTTACTCCAGGTAAAGAGGCTTTCATCAGTAATATAGCTGTCATATTGGACTCCGTGCTGACGCTCAGTAGCCTGGCAAAAGGCAGCTGAAGATTACAATTTTCCATTTGCACAAAGTCTAAAATTATGAACTCTGAGGATACCAGTGACACAATGATTAACCCTCACTTCTCTAATGCCACTGCTTGACGGCTATAATTCATTGTTAGAGGGCCTGGCAGTCTGCTAATGGCCTTAATGACACAGTCTATCTAGAAATGTGTCAGCTCCTTTTTTGAAGACAGAAAGAAAAACAAGGATAGTTTTCTAATACTATCGTGCCAGCATCTAGGGAAGCTGATGGAGTCACCATGCCAGCTACAAGTTTTCATATCTATTTCAGCCCTACATTTTGATTCCCAGTGCACACTGATTCCAACACCATGTGTACATTACTCCAAATTATACAATTAAACATGGTGATTGGGCTGACACATTAAGTGCTTTAAAATATGTACACACAGGCAGTGCCCATGTCTTTGAAGGGCAACTTTCCTCTATCAAAGCATATTAACTTCTGCATAATGGCAATGTTCAGAATATACCCTGTATCCCAAAGCTCAGTCTTTTGAAGTTCCTTTGTTCCATTTTCCTTATCTTTATTCCACTATTTCTCCCTCTGAACAAAACACCCATTTACCTTTATATCCTTGCTTTTGCCCTCTCATAAAGATCTATGCAAATCTTGGACATGTTCTAGCTCCCCCAAATCACTTGCTGTTCAGTAAGCACACTCTTAGGATCCTTCCCCTAACATCCTTTCCACCCCTACTATGCCTCCAGTTCCCCTAACACCAACTGCCCACTCACATCACGTTTAAGATTTTGGACTCTGCTTCAGGTCACTCATATATGATGTGAAAACTCAAAGTACAAAATGCCTGGTCACAATGAAAAAACTCTCTTTCATTAGCATTTGGGACTCTTTGATCTCTCCCCTTTGATATATCTTATCAATATCTGGGGCTTTGTACTCTAGTTGCTAATCTCTTATAACTTCAAAACATTATCATACAGAAAATAGACTTTCCTACCAATATATATGCCATTTTCATCATTGTTGTCCTCAACAACAGAAAGAGTACTGACATTAATTGAGTACTTACTGAATGACGAGAAATGCTTTCAACACGTAATATGTGTATCTTCATTCCCCATAAAATCCAGAAGTGAATTACCATGAAACGAAGTTCAATATTTGTTGCATGTATAAATGGTACTCACTATTGAAATGCTTAAAAAGAAAGTTGAGTCAGAGTGGTCACGTATGCTTCCATTTCCTATCTATAGATACAAATAATTAAGTTACAATAATTAACCTGGGTCTTGCCCACCTGTTAAAACCAAAAACAGAAAAGCTTAGAAAAATCATAGCAAAATGTACAATATCCCTTCTCTTTCCTCAGAAAAGGGAAGATATAGATGCCCAAAGAACTGATAGAAAAATTTTACTAATGTTAACTTGATTTTAAAATACCTGGCAAACACAGTTTTTAGTGGTCAGTAATGGGCTACAAGATACAGCTAATCAGTGTAAGGAGTGATAGGAGACAGAGAAATAAAATCCATGCCTAAGAGAGAGTGGATGAAAGTGCCAAAAAAGGAAGTAGAGAGAACCAAACTCAAGAGCCTCAAGGAAGGCGTTGAGGTCAAAGGCCTCAATCCAGACATGGCCAAGCAGCCCAAGTGTGTACCATGGATGGACCTAACTGCTCTATCCTTGGGAAAGGCCCTTCCATGGAGTCAGGATCATGGCAAGACAGGAATTCAAAATGGTTCATAGGAATCACTTTTCTGATTGAACTGCTGTTAGGGAATAGAAGGAATATCTGCCTTATTAGGGAGTAAGTCTGAAAGCAGCCAGTAGAAAGAGTCCAGTTTCTTTGCCTCTTTTACTATCCTCTTAGCTTAATATCCCACCTGGAGGATATTAAGCTAAGTATTCTAAAGGTTTCTCTTACATCAGGTTATCCTGCATGGAAGATATTGAGCTAAGAGGACAGTGAAAGAGGCAGAGAAACTGGGCTCCACTGTCTGCTTCAATAGCTCACATGGTTTCTTGGATTAAAAGGAGCCCTAGAGTTCCCTGGTGAGTCTGGTGCATGAATCACCCATCGGTATTGTCAGTGAGTATTCCCAGTCTCCACTGGACTTCTCAGATGACTACATCCCATATGGTCATCCAGTTTTCAGAAACATTTCTCAAGAAAGGAAGGAAGAAAAGAAAAAGAAAAGAGAGAGAGAGAGAAAGAAAGAAAGGTTTCTCTTACATTAGTCACAGTGCCTTTATCACCCTTACTGTCTAGACACTAGAACTCTTCTCAAGAAGTACGGCCCCACCAGTTAAGTCTCAGCATCTTTTTTTAGAACTCTGCAATGCTGCTGAATTCTATTCCTGGCACTTACCTATCCTCCGGCATACAGCAGGTGTTTGATAAATTCTTGGCAGACTGCCTGTCTACGTGTTGTCTGCATAATCCTCTCTATATTATTTAATTCCACTATCAGAATGATGTCTGACATTACATTGTCCTTCAATTCTTGGGCATCCTCCAGTCACCCAGTAGCCTCAGTGTGACCCACTGCTCTCTGCACTCCAGACGGCTCCAGCCCAGCCAGTCCTTCTCTGTACCCAGATGAGTTTGAGGTAAAGGGGTAGCAGTGGGAAATACTACTCAAAATAAAGTTGTTGCCAGGTTATCACAAATTCCGCACTCCAAAGATTGACCCTGTCTCTGGGGGCCAGTGATTCTCAGTCTACACGTGGTGGCCTGTAGATGTTTGGAGAATTCTTCATGATTGTATTTTCAGGTTCTAACAAATCTGGGTTTTGCTGTCGATGTCATAAGTAATTCTAGTTGCTATCAAAAAATAAAGGGTGAAATTTTGAGGGGGGAAATGCTTTATTATTTACCTTCTCATATGTTGAGTTGTTTTTTAAAAATATAATAAGCTCCAAAAGAGGGCAGACATTTGGATTTTAACGTGTACGTTTTCTGGCCTTCTACCCTTTGCAACTATAAACCTGCAAATTAGCTCAGTGGTGCCTCTTAAGTATAAGCAGACAGTAACAGCTGTATCCATTTATCTCTTAAGGAGGAGTTTTCATTGTTCTTGGACTACTGTATGTACTACTGTATATATTTGGATGAAGTTCTGTCCAAAGTGTATAGTTTCTTATGTGCCACTTTATATACATGTCAATGTGATAATGCTTTCTCAAAATTAAATTGTGGATTTTTCTCTCTTTCTCTTTACAGTCCTGGTAAAAGAGGAGCCTTTTATTGCAGGGTTATTGTATTTCCCCAGTGCTGCAACTTACCAGTGTATGGTCAGCACTGCGCTGACCGGTTCCTGTAATGTTGTGAATACCAGGGTGTAATGTGCCGTCAGAAAAAGGAAAATGGTGTTGCACATTTTTTCAAGCAGATCCTCAAAGTTATTGCCTCATGTATATAAGAGTAGTGAAAGGGGAGAAAACAACAACACACTTCGAGAGGTTGGCATTTTGAACCACTTTACCAACATTTTGAGATGCTTTAATGTAGTCATGATTATTTTACTAAGCTACTGAGTTGTAATTTCTTTTGACTCGTGTTGTTTGAAACTTAATTCCTTTGGTGGTGCCGAGACCAAAATCAGGTGAAGAATCTATCACCCTGAAGAAGGCAGAACCAGGACAGAAATAGGACTTGAGGTGGCAACATTTACATTATTTCTACGTGAATGGTCCTCCTGAAGGGCAGCTCCCAATTTAGTAATGATGGCCAGGCTGCACAACACTGCTTGCTGATGAGACAGAATAAAGTGAAAAGAGGCAAAGAAGATAAGGCAAGAGATCATGTCAGGGTGGGGTATGGGGATGAAGAGCGGTAATGGGGAGTTCAGGGAGAAAACAGATTGGAGAGACATTTGGAGAAAGAAATGAGCAAACAAAGGCAATCAATTAAATGAGCAGGACCGGCCTGGCGCCATGGCTCGTGCCTGTGATCGAGCACTTTGGGAGGTTGAGGAAGGAGAAGAGGATCACTGGAGCCCAGCCTGAGTAAAGTAGTGATTTGTCCAATTCAACAAAAAAATAGAAGAATTAGGAGGGTGTGGTGGCATGTGCCTATCATCCCAGCTACTCAGGAGGCTGAGGCAGGAGGATTGCTGGAGCCTGAGAATGTGAGTCTGCAGTGAGCTATCATGCTGCTGCTGCACTACTCCACGTAATCCAGCCTGCGCGACAGAGCAAGACCCTGTCTCAAAATAAATAAATAAATAAATAATGAATAAAACAACGAAGAGGATGAGAACAGGGATGAATATTTTGCTTTCAGAGTTTGGGATCTGAGTGGGCTGAGAGAAAGGAGACACTGTTTTCCACCTTCCACTCTGGAATTTCAGACAATGGGTAGATGTTCACACTCAGGTGCTCAGATGTTCACACTCAGGTGCTCAGTAGGTGACTTTGGGCCTGACCAACCTGAGATGCCTGTGAGATACCCCGAGGCAGCGGGACAGCCATGTGTGTACAGGTCAAGGACTGAGTGTCACCTTTGGAATGCAGCCTTATTTAAGTTTTTGTAAGCCTTAGAAGGTGCTGCACCCGCTGGGTAGAGTCAACTGAAAGATGAGCGGAGAAGACGTCCCATTTCTGTGGCTGTGGCGACAACGAAGAGAAGCCTGAACTAGAGCAGGAAGCCACAGCTGGAGGAGAACAGGAGGGAATTCAACAACGACAATGTGAAATATTGAAAATGAAGGCAAATTTTAAAAAACGTTCACTTTCTTCCTAGATTTATCCTGTTAACTTCTCTTTTTAGGTCCTAATGTTTTTAACTGCCTTTGTCAGAGTTTTCCTAATTCTTAATTTCAGAGGTTCTTAATTTATTTTAGCTTTTTAAAAATTATTAAGTGATCGCTTTCATCTCCTTTGGAATAAGCAGTGTGGAGTAATTTCCTCATCTGTCCGCATCATTTTGCTTTTATTGTTTCCCTTATAATAACCTGTAATAACTCTGTGTGGGAATTGACCGGGATCTGTTTTCCTCCTCTTTTCCTCCCACTTCTTCTATCTCTTCCTTTTTCTTTGGGGTCTCCCTGTACTTTTAGGCATGGAGAAAGGTCAGACAGCTTTTCTAACATATGGCTCTAGAGCTCCCTCTCCTGTCATATTTGCAAAATAATGAATGAGAAATTATTTTTAAAATTCTATTCACTGTGGTAATGCACTTTAAAAATAAAGACAAAACTATTTCCTTTGCTTTGCTTCTGTTGTAGCTCTTTGATAAAACTGTGTTTTCTTCCAAAGGTTTTTCATGGGTGTGGGTCGTTTCCTTGGAGGACTGTTTCCATTTGGTTAGTTTGAGGGAGTTCACAGGGTCCCGGTTACTGCAGCATTTTCACACCTCACTGTAAAGCCCTCACGCTTGCCCAGAACATAGTTCTTCTTCCGCTCTGCGGTGGACCCAACAGGCTCCCAAACGGGCTTGATTGGCAGCCCAGGGGTACTCCTGAGCTTTGAAGCTCTTATTTTAATATTATATTCATGAAAGTTTCGCAATATACTCTAATCTATTTGTGTTTGTTTTAATTATAAAATGATGTTCTCCATGTTTTCAGTTTTACTATGGAGTAAAACTGATACTTCAGGGAGGATGAACCATGTCTGTGATATCACAGGCGCCTCAAGAACATCTATAACCAAGTTTGACAAGCTCTTAAATCTGTCTTAGAAGACATATTACAGTCATAGGAACAATGGTCAGACTTCAGTGGACAGTTTTCTTTATAAGGTGAACAAGCAAACATGAATTTATGGTTTTAAAAAAGAGAGAAAGAGGAGACTGCAGAGAGAAATAGAACTGGAGAAAAGCCCTTTGTTTGAAATTGTTAAGTGAAATTATAGAGGGTCATGGTGCTGGATTGAGTTCCCCCACAAGACCAGACCAAACCAAAACAGACACATTTATGCTAAATGCCAAAAAACAAACTCACACTTTAAGGAGACATATAGGTCCCAGTTTTTCCTGAAAATAGGAGGCTCCAGTTTACCCAAGTCAGTAAGGAAATCCCCTAAGATTCAAACTTAACCCACTGTCCCGCCATTGCCCAGTGAGACCTCATTTTGCTTTGTAGAAGGGAGACTGGCCTGCTTCATCAATCACACACAAAAAAGCCCATTAGATCGACAACCAAATTTGTTATGATTTTGCCTTTTGACAAAAAACAAGGAGACCTTAATTTTTTTTTTTTCTTTTGAGACAGAGCCTCAAGCTGTTACCATGGGTAGAGTGCTATGGCATCACAGCTCACAGCAACCTCTAACTCCTGGGCTCAAGGGATTCTCCTGCCTCCACCTCCCATGTAGCTGGGACTACATGCACCTGTCACAATGCCCAGCTATTTTTTGGTTGCAGCCATCATTGTTGTTCGGCAGACCTGGGCTAGATTTGAACCCACCAGCTCAGGTGTATGTGGCTAACGCTTAGCTGCATGAGCCACAGACACCAAGCCGGAATAAAGATGTTTTTGATAACAAAATTAGCTCTTAAATAAAATACACACATGAACACACACAAGAATACCTGCTCTTGATGGATATGTTTAATACTTTGATTGGGGTAATGGTATCACAGGTATATGCCCATAACCAAATTTATCCAGACACAGACATTAAATGCAAATGATTTTTAAAAATCAGTTATACCTCAATAAAGCTTAAAAAAGAAAGAATGCCCCCTCTTTTGTGATACCAACATTATTGTTGAGCATTTGTCTGAAAACCCTCATTCCTGGAGAGTCAGTTACTGCAAACAGGACTCAACTTCTAGAGAAAACTGCATTTCACTTCCTGCATTTTTCCACATAATTTTAATTTATTTCCTCTATCTCAGTGCTGCCAGAAAGAAGAAATTAATTTCTGTCTATATGATGGGTTGCCTGGAGACATGTGAACTTTTGGTGGGGAGGGAGGTTAGAGGTCACTGCTATTCCACAAGTGGGGCACATGCATGAGAGGAAGAAAGTGTGCAGGGATGTAGAGGTGGGTGAGGAGCAGGAAGAGGGGAGGCTGATGGCTGCTGAGCTCCACTGATCATTCTGGGATGTGTTTGCTGAGCCCAAGATACACTTTGTGACAGTTGGAAGCCTAAGCTTGAGGGCAACTTTGTTGCCTCTACCCAGGAGCCGTTGGGACTATAGCCAAGTCTAGTGCTCAAGGTACACTTGGCAGCTGCCTACAATTAATATTCTTTCTTGTGTTTATTAAGCTCTGTATTCAGTTACAAAAGCCCAAGCCTTTAGAGAGTAAACAAATGAGCAGATTAGACTTGTATTAAACCCAAAAGCAAAAAATTGCATAGCTCAGCTGAATAAACATCAACTTATAGTTATTAATTAGAAGACATTTAAAGTCCAGCAATAAAATTTTGGTTACATAAAAATTTGTCCTGATCCACTAACACCAAAGCCTTGGAATATACAAAGATTCTTTATCATTCTAGACACGGGGGATGTTAGCTCTGTATTTTGATACAAACCCTGATTCCAAGGAGTGATTTGTGGGGGAAATAGCGATTTAATTTTAGATCTGTGGAATTTGAATTTTTCCACATTCCCCCAAAATAATGGATGCCATTCTGAATAAGATGGCCTATTGAATTTACTGTTTGAGGCAGCTCTCTATGCTACAGTTTTTTGGCCAGGGGTGGGTTTTGAACCCACCACCTCTGGCATGTGGGGCCAGCACCCTACTCCTTGAGGGCACTGCCTCGCTCTCTATGCTCCAAATATACAACAATAAGACAAATATAATATATAAAAATATGACATGAAAAAAATACCTGGGCTAAAATCAAGAACACAAGTACACAGCATAGAAACAGAGTGTATTCACAGCTGAGGCAACAGTGCAGGCCATCTGGGGGGAACAAAGGCTAATAGAAGTGGCTGTAAGTTAAGGTATTATAGGTAACACATAAATAAAAGAGTATGTGGAGTATCACGTTACATTGAGATATGTTAGCCCCGAGGGAGAAGTAATCAATTGTGCTATTACGGTTAGACTTGACCTCATGACTTGTTCAAACCAATGAAATGTGAGCAAAAGTGATTTGACTTCTGTAGAAGAAGCTTTAGAAGCCAATAATCAGTTTTCCCATATGCTTCACCCACAAAGAGAAAATCTTATCTGCCTTGGTCTCAGAATGATGGTGATGATGAAACATAGCCCCAGAACCCAAAATAGGCATTAAGTATTAGTGGGAAATAAAATTTTGTGTGTGTTTTTATGCCACCAAGATATTGAGGTCATTTCTTATTGCAACATAATCTTATTCTGACTAATACCTGCACTTGAGATGGCTTAAGGTTTAAATCTCCTCCCCGGGATAAAAAAAAGGAGGTGGGGAGATTTGTCATGGAACACATTTCAGACTGCTAGAGCCTGGGTCGCAGCAGGCCTGGGGAGATGACAGTCAGACGCTGATAATCAGAACAAGATGCTTCCTGGCCAGGCGACCGTATCTACCATATTTCTCTGCACACGTGGAGGGAGGGAAGATCTGAAAAGCCCCTCCTGTCTCATCTCTGGCTGACATTAAATGCTCCAAAAGCAAAGAGTGAAGGAACTTGCAGAGCTGCAAACTCCTGGAACACGCAAGGCTTGCCCCAACAAACATGGACGCTTGACAGAGGAAGGGCAATGTATGGGTTGAAGGTATTTAAAAATATCTCTGCAGAAATTAGTGGATCACTAAATTAATGATAAGACTTTTAAGTAATCATTCCAAGAAAGACACTCATATAACCAAAAAAACAACAATAAACATCAGTAACAAAAAAAACCTTTTGCCAGTGGGGATAAACCAGAGTTGCCATGTTATATTATGTAAGACGTTCAGTTTTCAACAAAAAATATATGCGATACACAAAGAAACATGAAAGTAGGCCCATGGGGTGAGGGGAGAGGAGCACAGCAATAAATCGAAATCTTTTCAATGGTGTCCAGATAGTGAACTTAACAGAAAAAGACAAAGTCAGCTATCATTAATATATTAAAAACAAAACAAAACAAAAAAAACCTACAGGAAGCCATATCAAAATAATTAAATGAAGTTACAGGAATAATGTCTTAAAAATAAAAGTTATCAATAATTGTCCATTATTACATAAATTATAAAAAGAAATTGGGTAGAAAATCTGGTATTGAAATGTGCAGTAAGTGACATAAAAAATTCACTAGATACATTCAACAGTAGATTTAAGCAGACAGAAGAAACAGTGAACTTGAAGATAGTTAAACTGGATTATATAATTTGAGGAATATAACAGCAAAAAATAAATAAAAATGGATAGAACCTTAGAAACCTGTGAGACACCATCAGTCACACTGGCAGATGCATAGTGAAGCCCCAGAAGTATAAGACAGGGAAAATAATACAGAGAGTATTTGAAGAATGATGGCCGAACAGACCCCGAATTAGTTTAAAGAAACACTACTTCAAACATCTAAGAAGCCAAATGAAGTCCAAGTAAGACAAACTAAAACATATTTGAATCAATCCCAACCATAATCAAATTTTCAAAAGATAAATACAAAGAGATATTTGTGAAAATATCAAGAAAGAATGAGTCATCACAGATCAAGATTCCACTAAGATCATCAGAAGTCTTCTCATTAAAAACCATAAAAGCCAGGATAGGGTGCAAACACATAGTTAAAATGTTGAAAGAAAAAAAAAAAAAGAGTCAACCAAGAATTCTATATGTAGAAAAACTATTCTTCAAAACGAAGGGAAAAGGGTAAGGCACTTCGTGAGAGAAACAGAGAGAGAGAGAAAAATTTTCCTCCAAGGTAGTCCTGCCCTAAGAGAAATACTAAAAGTTGTCCTTCAAGATGAAATGCAGAAACAGAACACTGGATGGTAATCCAAATCCACAAGGAAAAACAAAGAGAATGAATAAAGATAATTGCATAAACGTCTACCTGAATTAAAGGACAGCTACATAAATCAATAAATATAAAAATGTATTGATGATATGATATGATAATAACAGAAGGAGAAAATGAAGCTGCATATGAGCAAAGATTTTGTATACTACAGAAATTAAATTGTTATTAATCCACACCAGATTTTTTATGTGAAGTTGTTTATTGTAATCCACAGGGCAACTACTACAAAAATAAATTTTCAAAATATATAGTTCATAAAAAAGGGAGAAAATTCAAATGGCATCGTAAATGTATGTATTCAATAGTCAAGAAGGCTGTGAAGGAAGAAGAGGCCACAACAAAAACAACAAAAAGGAAAACGTAACAAAGACAAACCCACAACACATAAAAATAGATAGCAAAGAAGCAGACGTAAGTTCTGCCTGACATCAGTAATTGTATTAAACGTAAATATGTTTAACATTTCAATAAAAAGCAGATATTAGTAAAGTGGTCTTAAAAATGACCCAACTCCATTTTGTTTATAGGAAACACACTTTAAATTCAAATATACAAATAGATTTAAGGTAAAAAGAAAAAAAGTTAAGAAGATATATGACATCAACATTAATCAAAATAGGGCTAGAATAGTTTCCCTTATATCAAGCAAAAGAAACTTCCAATCATGTGGAAAGAAGCAAAGAATGAGAAAAAATATTTACAAGTTATATATCTAATAAGACACTGTGCACAGACTATAAAAGAATGCTTATACCTGAACAATAAAAAGGGAAGTAACACAGTTTAAGAAACGGACAAAGGATTTGAATAGATATTTCTCTACAGAAGATATATAAATGGCCATTAAACACATGAAAATATGCTCAGCATCCTAAGGTATTATGGGAATGTAAATCAAAATCACAAAGAGATATAACTTCTCCACTACTAAAATTTTAAAAAGGCAAAAGATTAAAAAGTGTGGATCAGGATATGGAGATATTTGAACTCTCACACATTTCTGATAGAAATGTAAATTGCTTGTAGTTCTTCTAAATGATGTATATCAAGTTACCATTATGACCCAGCAATTCTAAACCTAGACGTATATGTACGTTCAAAAGAAAAACATGAACACCCAACACCTTGTACATGAGTGTTCACTGCAGCATTGTCCATAAAAGTCTAACATGGGAACAAGCCAAATGTTTTATCATTGATGAATAAACAATATATGGTACCCTCATGAAATAGTGTATCATTTTGCAACACAAAGAATGATATGTTCTACAACATGGTGTCCAACCCACGGCTTTGTGACCCAACACAAAATTGGAAACTTACTTAGAACATGATGATATTTTTTGTGATTTTTTCTTTATTTGGTAGAACTTGATTGCATGGTTCTCAAGCATAAACTTTGTAGACATTGTGAAGTAAACAGATATATACTCTACCAATTTGTATACGTGTTTTACGTGGCATGTAGCTTCCAGCGTCTTATCTTCCAAGCACAGACTGTTGGATTGTTATCACCGGATGTGAACTCCATCTCATGTGCTCATGATGATTTGGCAAGGCAGCAATTATCAATAATATTTCAAGTTAAGCATTCAATGTTACCTATAAGTCAGGTAAGCATCTTACATGATTGTTAAGGGTACTTCCACATGTTAGTGGCACATCACATCACCCACTGAACAGTCCTCTGCTTTGCCCCATATCAGCAGCCAAGATGTGGAAGGGACCAAACCTTGCTTTCCTGTCAATTAATTTTCATAATAAAAATAAATATCGTTCCTTAATTATTATTACTTGTTAACCCCAGCATGGCGTCTATAACATCTCAAAAGAAAACAGAATCCATAAAAAGAAAAATGATGGATGAAGAAAGATTGTTTAATGAAAAGTAGACAGATGACTACTTTTTTTGGCCAAGGCAAAAAGTAACTCAACATGTAGGAAATTTGTGCAAGTTTTCAAATACTATAATTTGCAAAGGCATCATATGCAAAAAACATGCTGCCAGACGTGATGCCTGTGAAGGACTGTGTTGTAAGGACAAAGTAACAGAACTGAAAAACAAAGTTTTTTTTGTATCAACAAAATTTTTCCTTAAAAGTTATGAGTCAGATAAATTCCATTATAAAAGCTAGTCATGTGGTAGCATGTTTAATAACAAAAAAATCAAAGCCATTTACTGTTGGTGAGTTTATTAGGCAATGTATGGAAAGCATGGCAGATATAATTTTCCCTGAAAAAAAAGGAGATACTTGTAAAATAAGTTTGTCTCACCAGACTACACTCAGCTGAACTGAGGAAACTGGAAAGGCTACGGGAAGAAGTTTAGAGTGAAGCTACCGATTTTGAATTGTGTGCTTTGGCAATGGATGACAATACTGAAGCTATGAAGATGGCTCAACTTGCTGTTTTTATTAGAGGTTTTGATGACGAATATAATGTCACTGAAGGACTGGCTTCCTCAGTGCCATTAAAAGACACAACTAAATGAGGAGAGTTATACTAGGCAGTAAAAAATATGTTAAAGCAATTTTCTTTGTCTATTGTCAACATGCCTGTTATAGTTACTGATGGTGCCCTGGTGATGGTAGGTAAAAGAGAGGGAGTTATAAAATTAATCAGAAGATGATACAATTGCCACCCCAAACTCATGTTTGATGAAGTATTGTTGTATAAGTACACCAAAAAAATGTATGTGCAGAAGCTTTAAAAATGGATAAAGTCATGCAAATTGTCATCAAGATTGTGAATTTCAGCTTGGCACCTATAGCTCAGGGGCTAGAGCGCCAGCCACATAGTGGAGCTAGCAGGTTCGAATCCAGCTGGGGCCAAACAATGACAACTGCAACCAAAAAATAGCCGGGTGTGTGGCGGGCGCCTGTAGTCCTAGCTACTTGGGAGCTGAGGAAAGAGAATTGCTTAAGCACAAGAGTTTGAGGTTGCTGTGAGCTGTGATGTTACCGCACTCTACTGAGGGTGACATAGTAAGACTCTGTCTCCAAAAAAAAATGACTATGAATTTCATAAGGACTCAGGGATTGAATCATTCCCAATTCCAGGAATTCCTTAAAAGTACTGATGTTCACTATGAAAACATCATTTACTTTTCAGAAGTAAGATGGTTAGGTGGAGGCCAAATGTTGAAAAGACTTTATGATTTGGGACGCATTTTCAAGTTGTTTACAGTATGAAAAACCAAATTTGTGCCAGACCTTTATGATGAAAACTGGCTTACAGATTTAGCATTTTTATTGGATTTAACCACTCATTTAAATGAGTTAAATGTGTCCTTCTAGGGGAAAACCAACTTATCAATGTAATGTTTGAAACCATAACAGTGTAAGAAATGAAATTGAAGTTATGGCAAGCTCAAATTAAGGCAAACAATTTGATGCATTTTGACACATTAGCTAAACACAGTTCTGTGACTAGTGAAAAATACATAGCCTTGATTCTTTATTTCATACAAGAATTTGAAAACAGATTTCAAGATTTCTGGGAAAATAATCAATATTTTGGTATATTTGCAACTGTATGTTCATTCGACACAAATATTTCACCTGCCAATTTTCAAATGGAATACATAGAGCTGCAGTCTGACATTCAACTTAAAGAAAAATTTGATCATGTCTCTTTGCTGAACTTTTACATGTCCTGTCTTCCCAGAGACAGATATCTGTTGCTTCTTGACCATGCCTTGCTTCTGTCATCACTTTTTGGCAGCACCTACATTTGTAAGGAAATGTTTTCAAGAATGAAGAACGTTAAGAGCAAAATTAGAACCAAAATATCTTATGCGCACCTTGAAAACTCACCAAGAAATGTACCTACTTCCATTGAGCCAGATACTGATGTATTAGCTTCTCAAAGACAATGTCAAATATCCTGTTAGTTTTATGCTGCCTATTTTCTCAGTTTTATAATAAAATATTTAAAAACCAAAGATATTTTCTTACTTAGATATATACGTTTTCTATATTAGTGACTGCAAACTTGAGACTTGCTTGACAATTTTAGATTCTCTGAACAGGACACTTCATAATTAGGATCATTATGTAAGAAATTTTGTCTACAGTGGTAGATATCATGAAAATTATGCACAGACCTTTTTATTTGCTCATAAGCTTTTGTTAGTGTCTGTGTATTTAATGTGTGGCCCAAGACAACTATTCCTCATCCTATGTGACCCAGAGAAGACAAAGATTGGACACCCTGTTCTACAACACAGGTAAACCCTAAAAACATTATACCAAGTCCAAGAAACCAGGCTTAAAAAATATATAGTGTCTTTTGTCACGGAGCATGATTTTATAAAAACAAAATGTCCAGAATGGGCAAATACATATATATAGAAAGTAGATTAGTGGTTGCTAGTGGTTAGGTGGCAACAGGAGAGAAAAGGAGATAAGGAATGACTGATAATAGGGATGGGATTTCATTTTGGAATAAAGTATTTTTTTGGTTGCAGCCGTCTTTGTTGTTTGGTGGGCCCAGGCTGGATTTGAACCCATCAGCTCAGGTGTATGTGGCTGGCGCCTTAGCCGCTTGAGACACAGGCGCCGAACCTGGAATAAAGTATTGCAAAACTAGATAGTGGGAATGGTTGCACAACCCTATGTATACACTAAAAACCCATGAATTGTATGTACTGAATTTCATAGTATGTAAATTATATCTCCTTAAAGTTGTTATAAAAACCTGTCAGACAGAAATAGCAAAAATATAATTTTCTAAAAATGAGATGGAATAAAAGTGATAACACAGTAATCCCAGTAATATTAAATTTCAAAAGAGTGGAAAAATATTTTTAAAGCACTAACAGAAAATAACTATCACCCTTGGAATTGGATATAAAATATCTTTCCTGAGAAACACAAAAGAAAGGCAATTTTTCAGATTTTGAGACCATTAATGTTTACCAATCTTGGACTTTTACCAAAAAAAAAAAAAAATCCAAAAACGAGTCCTATAATAAGAAGAAAAATGAACCTACTGCACTAGAATTTCAGTTGGGGTGACAGATATGCAATGGACTTTTAAAAATCTTATATGCCTCAAATAATCCTTTGAAACATGTAATGGAAATGCTACTTGCAATAACACCAGCATCTTGATGGTAGTTAGAAATAAACTTAAAAGTTGTACAAGATCATTACAGAGAACAAATACAGATAGATAAATAGACAACAAAATAGGTTCCTGAATGAAAACTTAAATACAATGATATAATGAGGAAAAGGACATAATTTTCTGAAGACAGCAATGTCCTCTAAACTAATTAATGCTTCTCATGCACTTCCAGTGAAACTTGCAATAAGACTTTTCACTTTTCAAAAACGTGACACATTTCCCAAACACAAACATGCAAGAGGCCAACAATGAGACCAGTGAGGAAGGCATTTGCCTTACCTAATACTAAGGTGCACAGTAAAGCTATAATAAGTGAGTGTGATAATGGTAAAATTAAAATAAAACATAGCAAAACCAAAGAATAGATAGCCCATAGTGGACACCAGTACATAGAATATTAATATATGATAAAGACAGTGATACTTAAATTTGAAAAAAGTACAAAATAGTACTCTTTATTATTAATCACCTCAAACCTGCTTGACAGTAATAATCATGAAAGACAATATCATGGTTTTCTTAACAAAGTCATAGGGTAATGAAATAAGAGAGGGCAGAGAGCTTCACATGTAACTGCAATTCTTAATTTCCTTAAAAATTCATCTGAAATAAATATGGAAAATGTTAACATTTGATAAAGTTGGGTGTTGGGAACATATGTGTGTTTTCAATGAGAACTAAGTACACTAATATATTTATATACACAAAGTTACTAGGACCGTAATACATATTATTTTTCCCTTCTCTGCTCCATCAAAAGATATACATATTCTTTTGGTACCAAAGCATCAAGGAATCCCTGGCAATTTCTTACCTTTGTGTGATTCTATTTGCTAACATAAGATCATAAAACACAACCAAAGACAAGATAGGATCAAACAAAAACTTCTGCCCTACTGAATGGTTTGACTTTCTCTTATTCTTTGTTTGTTTGTTTGTTTTTGAGATAGAGTCTTCAGCAATTTTTCTGAATTGCTGTCTTCAGAAAATTGTATCCTTTGTAATTGCATGAGGAGCATTAAGTAGTTTAGAGGACATTGTTGTCTTCAGAAAATTATGTCCTTTGGTAGAGTGCTGTGGGATCATAGCTCACAGCAACATCAAAGTCTTGCACTCAAAGTCTTGGACTCAATCCTCTTGCCTCAGTTTTTCACTTTTAGTAGAGACACTCTTTCTTAGGTTAGTCTCAAACTCCTGAGCTCAAGCAATCCACCCACCTCAGTCTCCCAGAGTGCTAGGATTATAGGCATGAGCAACCACGCCCAGCTGACTTTCTCTTATTCTCAAACAAGCAAACTACAATAACAATGCTAGATTCTCTAATTCAAAATAAAATAAAATGTTTAAAGCACAACTGCTTTTGCTTGAACAACTTTCAAAATTCCTCTCAAAGGAAATATTCTCAAAACTCATAAATTTAAAACTCTATTTCTTCAACTTGAACAGTTAGTATGTATTTGTACGGCAGAAGAAAGTGGCTATTTTCCTTAGTCTGGGTTTGTTATGCCTGGAGTAACCTTTGACAAGAAAATGGAGATATGGCCAAGTGGTTCTCTACAGAACTGGAGCCTGCACAAGTTGAGCTCAGAATTCACAACAACCAGTGATGTGGAATGGTCCTGACATTTGTATTTGAATTTTGACATTCAGATTTATTGACACTTATTCTTCATTCCTACACACTGAGAAAAGAGCAGTAACAAATAAGGCCAGGCAATGCCATGTGGACTCCAGGGATCTGCAAAATACCAACTTCTTAGGGTTGCAGAAACTGTCTCCACATGAATTTGAAGGCACAGATGGGGAACGTCCGTGGGGACAGAGGAATCTGTTCAGTTTCATTTTAACAGGTGGCATATTTCTTATACTTGCCTGTCCCCAGGAAATAACTCTACTGCCTGAAATGCCCTTTTGAAACTTCTAAGTCCTGGAAAACTCTTACGCTTTTTTTTCAAGGTACAGGTCTTAAAAATATTCCTTCCTGTTCACCTAGAGGTTGTAATTGTCTCTTCTTTACGCTCTCATAACATGATGTGATCACCTAAAGTCCTTTAAAATGGATCACTCAAGAGTAATGGGGATACAGCTGTGAAAGAGACACAATTCTTCCTGACAAGTTAGTGTGTGTGTGTGTGTGGGGGGGTTATCATAGCAAAGGTAACAGACTAAACAGGTAGTTAAGTAATATGTATAGTAAGTGTGACAGCAAAAGAAGTAAAGGAGGCTGAGTGACCAGGATGTCATCAACTATTCTGAAAGTGATAAATAGTTGCAGACTTGGTACTGAACTGAGAGCAGAGGAGTGGGAAGTAAACACAAGAAATATGTGTGGGTGGCGCCTGTGGCTGAAAGAAGTGGGGTGCCAGCCCCATGCGCTTGAGGTGGCAGATTCAAGCCCAGCCCTGGCCAAAAACTGCAAATAAAAAAAAAAAAAAAAGGAAAGGAAAGGAAAGAAATATGTGTGTATGTCTGTGCGTGTGTGTGTGTGTGTCTGTGAGGAAAGATGGCTAAGTATCTTCATCTGTTTTTTACTGATATAACAGAATATTGGAGACTAAGGAATTTAAAAAATTGAAATTTATTTCTTACAATTCTGGAGGCTGGAAGTCTAAGATCAAAGGGCCCATATATTTCGAGGGCTTTTTTGCTGAGTCATTCCACGATGGGAAGTGGAAAGTGAGAAAGCGAGAGAGAGAGAGAGAGAGAGACAGAGCGAGATACAGAGAGACACAGAGCCCGAGAACGAGGGGGGGGGAGTGGGAGGTGAGAGTGAAAAGGATGGAGGGGCTTCTTTATCTGGAACCCACTCCCATGATAGTTAAACCACTCCTGAGATAATCCATTGTGAGTGTAGACCCCTCATGACCTATCACCTCCTGAAAACTTCTCCATATCGCATTACGGATTAAGTTTCTAACTTATGAATTATGGGGACCACATTCAAACAACAGCACTCATATTCTTCTTATATGCAAAATTCCTTTTGTCCCAATAGCTCCAAAGTCTTAACTCTTTCCAGGACCAACTCAAAAGTCCAAAATCTCAGCTATATCAGATATGAGTGACACTCAAAGTATGATTTGTCCTGAGGCAAATTCCCCTCTGGCTGTGAGCCTGTGAAATCTAAAACACAGCGTTGGGGCAGGCAGACGTTCCCATTTTCAATAGAAAAACAGACAAGAGAAGAGAACAGGCCCCAGGTAAGTCTAAAATCCAACAGGGAAAATCACATTATTGTAAAACTGGAGAATAAAATCCTTTGACTTCTTATCCTACATCCTAGGCACAACGGAACAGGTGCTGGGTCCCTGAGTCCTCAGGAAGGGCCCCCATGGCTTTGTTGGGCCCAAGCCACCTAGCAGCACTGAAGTGAGAGTCCTGTGCCTGCAGCTCTCCTTGGCTGGAGTGGTACCCTGTAGCTCTACAGTTCTGGGGTTTCTGGGGGTGACCCACTCCCACAGCTCCACTAGGTATTGCCCTATGGGGGACTCTATGGTGGCTCCAATCTGGTGAGAAGTCTCTGCAGATGTGGAAAAAGTTATCACAAATAAATCTTGGACTTTTAGACTTTTTGAATGGAGTTTGGGGATGAAATATGGTGGGGTATAAAGATAGTTCTTTTGCCTTTTGGCATAAACCTGAATAAGATGGTCCCCATACCATCTTTTAAACACCGAGACAGCCAGTCTTAAAAACCAAAGCTTAGTCATGTGTTCTGGTCCTAAACTTTAAGCCTAGCATGGAGCCTATCCGTTAGAGTTATTTAAGACCAAATACAGTCTTTATTAATGACTGTTTCAATTATGTTTTCTGTTACATGCAGCATGGGGTCCTAACTGATAAGGCCACATTAAGGAGCACTGATTTTACTGGAGAGTGATGGGAATGAACCAAAGACTTTTGGGTGGAGAATAACAGGAACACATCTGGTCTGGACAAGATGACATAGGCTGTTTATTCCCTATTCATTTTCCTCTAAGAACAACTATAGATCTAAAAATTACCACAATGGGCAACTGTAGGAGGACTTTGAGGTTTGGAAACAGGGAAGCTTCTTGTCTAAGAATTGGAGAACAAAGCTGCACCCCAACATACCTCAAACCTTGCCCCCAACTCCATATCAACACAAGGAGTTCCAGGATTGGCATCTTGTGATCCCCAAAACAGCAAGAGGAAGCAGCCCACATAGGCCCCCTTCCTCTCTCTATTGAAGTGGAATCCCAACAAGAGGCCAAGGGAGTGCTCCAGTTCCTGTAAACTGGAGCCCCCACCCCCATGAACTCCCACCAGACACCGACCAGCCCAGGAAGGCTGGAAGCTCAGTTGAGGATCACGCAGAAGCTCACAGACAATAATCGGCCAGGGCATATGTTCTTTCAGAGCCTAGTCATCAAGGAAGCCCAGCCTCCAGAAAACACTTTCTGTCCTTACAGGGGGCACCAGCAGGGATTAGTGAAAGACTCAAAGGCTCTAGGCAAACTAAGCATATAAAAACAGCATCTCAGAGACTCTGAAAATTAAGTTGTCATTAAAGCTGCAGACCAGAAAATTAGGTCAGTATCTACAGGGTAAGCTTAAAGACTTAACCAGGAGCCCAAGTCTCCCACAATGATAGCCAAAATGTCCAGGATAAAATTAAAAAGCATTTGTCATACCCAATGCCGGGAAATCCCAAAGTGAATGAGAAAAACAAAAGACACACTGGTGAGATATAATGTTAGAATTATTTGGCCAAGATTTTAAGTAGCCATCATAAAAGTGCTTCAACAGTAACTACAAATATCCCCAAAGCAAATAAGAAATGGAAAATCTCAGCAAAGACATGGAAAATATAGATAACCAAATTAAAACTATGGAACTGAAAAAAAATAACCATAATAAAATCACTTACTGTAGGAGCTTAATAGCAGAATACCTTATGCCATTAGAAGAAATCAGTGAACTTGAAAATAGAATAATGGAAAGAGGTTTTATGGGACATCAGCAAGATGGGTAACTTGAAGTGCCTAACCCTCATCCACCCCCAGCAAAAAAATGCCCAAACAACAAACCACTACATTTTATACAAGAATAATGAGGCTAGCACTGGAATACCTGGGAGTAGCAAAAACCCCATTGAGCTCATAAACTCAAAACAGCCACAGAGAGGAGAGAAAATACCTTGACTCAGTTGTCCATGCCTGCATCTGGGATCAGCCCAGAAACAGGAGGGATTTCTCCTTGAAGAGAAGAGAAGCAGGAGGCTTCCAGCAGCCCCTACCACCAGGGACACCTGCAATCTTGTTCCTGGAATATCCTGCAGTCCTCGCCAACTCTGAGCCTGGCTTCAGGAACTGCCTGGATATCACACAGCTACACTGCTCAAAGGAGCCCACATTGTGCCACACCCTCTGTGGCTGATGCTGCTATCAAGCTGCACTATCTTAAAGTTGGAGCCACTAATGGAGTATGCTCTCCTCCAAAGGATGCAGCCACTGCAACTCTTCCTCCTTGAGGCTCTACCACCATCATTGCACCACACTCACACACAAAGAAAGGCACCATACCCAAGTTGAGCAGCTACATCTCCCTACCCCTGGAAACAAGCTGCCTCCCCAGAGGTACTCCTGCCCCATCCCAGTTGCTGTTGCCTTCCACCCTTGGCTGCTAAGAGTCTAGGACCAGGGAAAAAGCTGCCCCACAGCAACTGAGCCAATCAGCTTTCTTACTTTCTGAGATCAGAGCTTTAACCCAGGACAGCAGTGCAACCCCACCATCTGTGTCTCTGTGGTGCTCTACTTCCTGAGGAACAGGCACCCCAACCTAGCAAAGAAGCCTCCCTGGAGCTACGAGAGCAGCTGTGACTCATTAGTACCTAAACCAACCTACCAGTCCACTGCCCAGGAATTGGAGCCTAAGCCAAGAAGAGCACTCATAACCCTATTGTTCAAGCCCATGTAATACTCGACTCTCTGAGTACCAGATGCTCCTGTCCAGTGAAGAAGCTGTGCTCATGTTGACAGAGTAGCCATGCTTCTTCAGTGCCTGAACAAATCCATTGTCCTATCTTTCTTAGAATTGGTACTTTGGCCCAGGGAAACAACTGCAACCCTGGCATCTAAACCCATGTGGTATCCTACCAATTAGAGATCTGGAGCCAAGCCCAGCATAGCACGTCATCTTCCAACACAGAGATGACATTATGCCCTTCTCCACGGGAAAAAAATGCTTTTGCTGAGCTGTACCTTGGCACTCTACCATGTTGGATCTGGACTAAAGAGTCTGAGCTGCTGAGGCTCTCACCATCCCTTAAAGACATCATTGCACTGTTCCCTTCCATTTGAAGTCCAAAACAAAGCTTTGCCCTACATTCCCAGGTTCGTTCTACTGATGTACTCAGCTTTGCAATGCCTTAACCATTGATGTATTCCACCATTCCAGGGTCTAGTGTCAACACTACATAGTACCTGAAACTCCTGGTGTTTTCACTGGACTTTTTGGTTCCAAGACCCAAATTGAAGCTATATCTTGATCCCCAGAGTCCAAGCCTCTGGAATATCACTTCTCCAAAGCCATACCCTGACTTGAGGACCAGAGTTACAGCTACATCACTGATCCCTGGGCCTGAGCTGCTAGGAAATGCATACGATGTACACCCCTCAGCTTGGTAGCAGGATTATATCCACCTGCACCTCAGGGAATGAACTTACAATCAGCATCACAGAGGCCACAATAGTTCAAAAAGACATTAAATCCAGAACCCTAGCTCTACAGACACTGTGAGCACTTGCAGCTTGGACAATAGCACTGCTATGGATACCTATTGGTAAGGTCAAACTGAACACTAAGAGGGTACCCCTCAGCTGTGCCTCCTCACTTTGTGTAAAAAATAAGCAAAAGAATTCCTAAAGAACTTCCCACCAAGTATCCTAACAATTTACCCTGCTACCACTGCTGCCACAACTGCTTTAATGCAGCACAAAAAGACGCTTGTATTCTCTACTGATGTTGATCATTGTTGTGTCCACCCAGAATCAGAGTCAATGGATGCCTCCTAATTGACACCATAAGACCTATCTGCAGATGATAATCTTTCCCCGTGAAAATTGCTATATAAAATTTGATGAGGTAACTGTTCTACAAGTTGCACAGACATCAACAGGGATATAAGAAACGTAAAAAAGCAAGAAAACATGGTACCACCAAAGAAATACAAGGATTCTTCAGTAACGGGCCTCCCCAAAATGAAAATAAATCACCTGAAAAGAAATACTCTATTTTATTATGAAAACTCAGTGATATACAACAGAATACAGATCAGAAGTTTAATAAAATCAGGAAAACAACTCATGCTCTAAATGTGGAACTTGATAAAGAGATAAGATAAATAAAAACAAAATCAGAAATCTCTGGGGAGAGAAGACTTCAGGCATCTCTGGCTGGCGAGATCTGCCCAGAAACAACCCATTAGGGACACAGGGAGACAGCGTGAGACTTCTGGACCCCCTGAGGAAGGCAAAAGCAGTGGAGATCTGGCAAGTGGTTGCATGTGTTTGTTCAGTCTAATCCTGCCGGCAGCTGTGACTACAGCACCAGTGAGATTGCAAACTGGAAAGGCCTTACCTGTGAACTGTTTGGGTTTCTTTTGGACTTGGCACTCAGTTGAACTGCCTTGAGAGAACTGGGGCAAGAGTGCGGAGGTATTTGAGTGTTGTCTGGGGCTCCAGACTGAGCC
>CAUYON010078557.1:0-10266 GCA_963573935.1 Arctocebus calabarensis
AAAAAAAAAAAAAAAAAAATTCTTCTCTACAACTAGTGTGAAAGGATGCTATGTAACCTTTTTTGCTTAAAGCTCTTAGAAGACAGGCAGCTAGCAAGTGTCAAAGCCTATATGCAAATCCCAGTCTTTCTGCCTCCTGAATGTCTCAGTGCACAAAAAGTACGATAGTGCTGATTGATGGCTTATAGAGAAAAGAATCAGTAAAATTTAATGCATTATAAAATGAGATATCATTTTTATCTATTGAGGTGAGTTTTCTAAACTGGGTAATACTTAAATACCAGAAGCATATGTGTGGCTGATAGGAATGTAATTCGGTCACAACTCTTTTAGAAAACTACTATACAGGCCCTGGCTTGGTAGTTCATGCCTGTAATCTTTGGGAGGCCGAGCAGGTACATAGCTTGAGCTCACGAATTCAAGATAGCCAGAGCAGGAACAAGACCCCTGCTATACTAAAAATAGAAAAACTGAGGCAAGAAGATCGCTTGAGTCCAAGTGTTGGAGGTTATAGTGAGCTATGATGCCACAGCACTCTACCTAGGGCAACAGCTTGAGACTCTGTATCAAAAGAAGAAAGAAAACTACTATACTGTGTAACAATCCTTAAAAGCATTCATAGCCACAGACGGGAAGGAAATAATCCAAAATATTAACAGTAGTTCAGATTAAGAGTTAACTTAAAACAAGTGCTTTCCAAATTTTCTACATTTTAACATGTTCATTTTATAAATAGGGATAATGTTTTGACCCCTATCCAATAGTTTATCTTTAGAAAAATAATCGTAAATTCAGAATAAAAATTATCCACAAATATTCAACAACTTTATTTTAGTGGTAAAAATTTAGAAACGTGAGAAGTGTCCTACTGGACAGAATGTACCAAGTAAGTGATAAGTGGCTCGGCGCCTGTGGCTCAACTGGCTAAGGCGCCAGACACGTACACTTGAGCTGGCGGGTTCGAATCCAGCCCGAGCCCGCCAATCAACAATGATTGGCTGCAACCAAAAAAAAGTAAAAATGGCCAGGCATTGTGGCGGGCACCTATGGTCCCAGCTGCTTGGGATGCAGAGGCAGGAGACTCTCTTGAGCCCAAGAATTGGAGGTTGCTGTGAGCTGTGATGCCACAGCACTCTATCCAGGGAGACAGCTTGAGGCTCTGTCTCAAAAAAAAACAAAGTAAGTGATAAGTGGGAAAGCATGTTAAGATTTAAGAGATTTCATAGAAACAAACTTTATAATAGAAAATGTAGGATATGTGTTTGTTTATATAATGTGTGATTATGGATAATTTTATAAAGATATGAAATACTGGAAGAAAATGTGGTAGTTCCATCAGTGCTTGTGTTTAGATACTGAGATTCAAATAATTTGTTCCCCTTTGAATTTTTATATACATATTTTCAGGTTTTATTTAATTATCATACTGATGTTTTAAAAAGTAGTATTTTCCTAACATGAGATAAAGCTATGTAGATTAGCTATAGTAATGTTAGGTACAACTATAGATTAGCTTTCTGTAGGTTGCCATATGGTAATACTCTGTTTATATTCAAGTTTATTTGGGGGTGGTATTTGATAATGATATTTTCTTGAAGTCCTGTTTTTTTCTCTCTAAATGGAATGAATGAGCATTTTTGTATCATTTCTTAGATCTGAAGCTCAGCACCGAGGCTCAGCTCCCCACTCTGAGAGTGATCTCCCAGAGCAAGAAGAAGAGATTCTGGGATCTGATGATGATGAGCAGGAAGATCCCAATGATTATTGTAAAGGTAAATCTGGAAAGAGATAGTAAGATATAATCTATTTGCAGTTTCTCACTTGGGTTTTTGATCTATAAGTATAAAAATAGTTTTTGCTTATATCCTTTTCTCTTAAGATACAAGAAATAGTATTGGCTCTTATCAGAGGCTAATTTTATATTAAATGTCTTTAACATTTTTCTTCTTTAAAAATGATCGTACAGGGCAGTGCCGGTGACTCAAAGGGGTAGAACGCTGGCCCCATATGCTGGAGGTGGTGGGTTCAAGCCCAGCCCCAGCCAAAAACTGCAAAAAAAATAAAAAATAATAAAAAAAAATGATCATACAGGCTCGGCACCTGTAGCTCAGCAGCTAGGGCGTCAGCCATATACACCAGAGCTGGTGGCTTCAAACCCAGCCTGCCAAACAATGACAACTACAACCAAAAAATAGCCAGGTGTTGTGGTGTGCACTTGAAGTTCCAGCTCCTTAGGAGGCTGAGGGGAGAGTTTCTCTTAAGCCCAAGAGTTTGAGGTTGCTGTGAGCTGTGATGCCTCGGCACTCTATCCAGGGTGATAGCTTGAGACTCTGTCTCAAAAAAAAAAAAATACAATAAAATGATTGTACATGTTTACTTTAGAAGATTTCAGAACTCTATTAAATAGTAATGAAAATAAAAATCTTTGCAGTACTATCATCCGCTAGTAACTAAAGGCAACATCTCAGTGTGGAGATTTTTACAAAATACCTTCTTATTTTTTCTCATAGTGACAGTAAGATAAGTTAATCTGAAATTATAGATTCTCAAACTGTATCATCAGGTTGCCTATTATACATATGTTCTGTTTTTTGATGAGACTTCCCAAGTACCTTGGATAGGAATATATAAGAGAGTATATTATACCATCTGAGAGAAAAACTTGGTCCTTCCTATTTTTAGCAGGCAAAGATAAATATTAAAATACCTGGATTACCATCATTTTTGGCAGCCTTTTCAGGCCTTTCTCTGATTGTTGTTTTGTTTTTATTTAGAGAAGCAAATCCTCCCTTTTTTTTGGAGACAGAGTCTCACGCTGTTGCCCTGGTAGAGTGCCATGGCGTCACAGCTTACAGCAACCTCCAACTCTTGGGCTTAAGCTATTACTCTCTTGCCTCAGCCTCCCAAGTAGCTGGGACTACAGGTGCTCGCCATAACACCTGGCTATTCTTTGATTATAGTTGTTGTTGTTTGGTGGGCCTGGGCTCGGGTTGGATTCAAACCCACCAGCTCCAGTGTATGTGGCTGGCACCCTAGCTGCTTGAGCTACAGGCACTGAGCCAAATCCTCCTTTTTTAAAAACTAAATAAAGTAGGGTTCATTATTGTCTTTCCTAAAAAAACATTCTGAGACTACAGCTATAAGTAGATTTATATGTTTAGGTAAATCTGTTGGATTACTCAGTGACAAGAATATTGTGATATGTAATTTTAACTTTTTTTTTTTTTTTTTTTGTAGAGACAGAGTCTCACTTTATCGCCCTGGGTAGAGTGCCGTGGCGTCACCCTGCTCACAGCAACCTCCAGCTCTTGGGCTTCAGCGATTCTCTTGCCTCAGCCTCCCTAGTAGCTGGGACTACAGGCACCCGCCACAGCGCCCGGCTATTTTTTTGTTGTGCAGTTCGGCCGAGGCCGGGCTTGAACCCGCCACCTTCGGTATATGGGGCCGGCGCCCTACTCACTGAGCCACAGGAGCCGCCCTGTAATTTTAACTTTTGTTTATGGATGAGGCTATTATACAAAGCATCACTTGCTCCATATTATTCATGTTTTCATTAATCAGGTTTTTTTGTTACTTATTTTTTTGTAACATGAGCTTGGTAATACCATAGCTGATTTGATAACAATCAAAGATCATCTTCTATTTATTATATAGAAGAATCTTCATTTGATGAAAGGTATATAGATGTTAAAAAATGGCATGTTGAAATACCTTTTCTTACTATTTAATTGATTATTTCTGATTATATTGTTTCTTCCGATTACATTTCTTCTGTTGCTTCTTCCAGGAGGTTATCATCTTGTGAAAATTGGAGACTTATTCAATGGGAGATATCATGTGATCCGAAAGTTAGGCTGGGGACACTTTTCAACAGTGTGGTTATCATGGGATATTCAGTAAGTTTCAGTGGTCCTCAAAAAGAATTAGTTAGAAGATGGCGCGCGCTCTCTCTCTCTCTCTCTCTATCTCTATATATATATATATATATATATATACACACGTGTGTGTGTGTGTGTGTGTGTAAAAATGTGTGTGTGTAGGGTGTGTGTGTATATATATATATATAACCTACTATATATGTACATATATACATATGATCTCTCTATATATATTTATTATTTTCCAAAGGCAATCAGGGCTTTAATCTATCTCTAGCCTGATTACTTGATTAGAATTTTGTGGTTGATAATAATCTCTGTGTTCTTGGACAAATCACTTTCCTCTCACCTTAGAAAACCTAAGTTTGATTAAATTATCAGTAAAGCATTTGGAGCTCACAAATTTAAAGCATTACAAGTATATTCAGTGGACAAAGGGTGTGTAAATTAATAGCTGTCATCTCATTGGAGTAGTTAAATGTCATAGACAAACCTATGTGAAATTATTTTTGTAACAAATTTATTTAACAAGTGTAATAGTAAAAATCATAGATAATAAAAATATCTCTTAACGTTTAATTTTCACCTAAGTGTTTCATTTTTGATGAAACAGTAATTGCTTATCTATGCAGTTTGTAGTTTATCATTTGATTTTTTTTGTATGTGTGTGACTTGTTTTTTTTGTTTGTTTGTTTGTTTTTTTGAGACCATCTCAGGCTGTTGCCCTAGGTAGAGTGCTCATAGCTCACAGCAACCTCCAACTCTTAGGCTCAAGCGATCCTCTTGCCTCAGTTTTTGTAATTTTAGTAGAGATGGGGTCTCAGTTTTGCTCAGGCTGGTCTCCAACTCATGAGTTTAAGCAATCCACCCACCTCAACCTCCCAGAGTGCTAGGATTACAGGTGTGAGCCACCACGCTTGGCCCTTGTGTGTGTGACTTCTATCATTTTGTTTTTACCCACATATTTCTTCTGTTTCTTATAGGAAAGTATAGCTTTTAACTTTTTAGCTTTTGCTAAACATATGTAGGATACTTCTCATTTGGTGGGGTCCTTCCTCTTATTTACCCTTACTTGGCAGTTTTACTTAGGACCTAGGGAGATACTCAGGAGATACTTTTTTTTTTTTTTTTTTTTTTGAGATAGCACGTGTTACTCTCTGAAAGGCTTAGAGTGGCCATGGCATCAGCCTCACCCATAGCAACCTCAGTCTCCTGAGTTCAAGCAATCTTTCTGCCTCAGCCTTCCGAGTAGTTAGGGCTACAGGCACCTGCCACAGTGCCCACCTGATTTTTCTATATTTAGTAGAGATGAAGTCTCACTGTTGTTCAGGCTAGTCTTGAACTTCTGGGCTCAAGTAATCCTCCCACTTCAACCTCCCAGAGTGTTAGGCACCACACCTGGCCCAGGAGATACATTTTTAACTTAAATGTTCAACAACTGAGATTATCTGAGAAAAGATTTTCTTCTTGTAAATGAAATCTAGCCAGTTTAGTGCCTTTAATAGGTACAAATGATCCCATAGAAGTAGCTTGTTTGGATACAGAGAAATGAAATATTTGTCCTTTCTCACTGTCCCTCAGTTATAACTAAACCTTAGCTTCCTAAAGTAAAGGTAGGATATTTAGTTTTAATTGCTTATGTATGTTTCTTAGGGGGAAGAAATTTGTGGCAATGAAAGTAGTTAAAAGTGCTGAACATTATACTGAAACTGCACTTGATGAAATCCGGTTGCTGAAATCAGTGAGTATTAAGTCTTACATGTGAACTGCAAATTAAGACACTTGGGAAAGTGATAGATTCTTTAGCATGACTAATTTTTCCTGTAAATTTCCGATATCTATAAAGAGATAAAAGAAGAAGAGGACAATATTTATGCATTCTATGCATATAGTAGGGAACTGGAGGGATATGCTATAATTAGAATTCTCCTTACACGCATGAACCCAAAAAAAGAACCTTCAAATGAACAAAAATGTTTTGTTTTTGAGACAGAGTCTCTTTGTCTCTCCAGTAGAATGCCATAGCTCACAGCAACCTCCAACTCTTGGGCTTAAGTGATTCTCTTGCCTCAGCTTCCCAAGTAGCTGGGACTACAGGCCCCTGTCACAATGCCCAGCTATTTTTGTTTTTATTTTTTTTAGAGATGAGGTCTCACTTTGGCTCAGGCTGATCTCGAATTCGTGAGCTCAGGCGATCCACCCACTTTGGCCTCCCAGAGTGCTAGGATTATAGGCATGAGCCACCATCCCCAGCCTGATTGAGCATGTTTTATGTGCCAGATAGCACTGCTGTAAATGTTTTTTTTTTTTATGGTTAAAGGGAAAGTTGTGTGAATAATTATATACCCTTTATTATATGCCTTAAAATGTTATAAAATACATAATATAAAAATACTGTATATATTGATCCCATTTATACTTTGAGACTTAGGTAAATTTTGTCAAATTTGTTTTCAGTTTTGTTATAAATTAGGAAGATGTCATGACTTGTGGTAGAAGGCTTAAACTCAGAGTTGGAAAACCTGGGTTTAGGTTCAGCTTTACCCCAACATGTCCCCGTCTCATCATTTTTTTTTTTCTTCTAAACTTTAGATTTTTCATTCCTAAAGTGAAAGTATTAGACCAGGATATCTGTAAGGCAGTATTTTTCAGAGTGTCAATATAGGGAGCCTTGTACTCCATAGTAAGTTGTCATAGTACTTCCTTCATTGAGAAAGTTTTTCTATTAAAATAGGAAAGTCAGCTGAGTAAATGGTATGGTTAATGCTGTAGTTGATTTGCATCCTGCAAAAGCTTTTTAATTCACCATCTGCTAACTAACATTTAATTTGGAGGCCACACTTTGAGAAGCAAAATGGTTGAATTAGAAAATAGTCTGTTGGTTATATTTTCTTTTGTGAACTGCCTCTGTAAGTTCTTTCTCTATTTGAACTACTGAAATTTTAGTATGTTTTCAAAATAGATTTGTATAAGCTTTTCCTTGAGTTAATTAGCCACAGGAATTCCTCCCCTGCCATTTGGCTTTATCTTTTGCTAACTATTGTCTCTTTCCCACTACAGGTTCGCAATTCAGACCCTAATGATCCAAATAGAGAAATGGTTGTTCAACTACTAGATGACTTTAAAATATCAGGAGTTAATGGAACACGTATCCTTTTAAGAATCCCTTGAGAAAAAAATAATGAACTAACTTTGTCCCATAGAAAGGAATAAGATTTGTATAAATAGGGTGTCTTTTATCAAGACAAATGATAATAAAATTACTTTCTTCTACACATACTATATACTTCTGAACGTGGATCTGAATTATGTGTACTTTTGTATGGTGATCCCCCCCCCAGGATATTTTCCCTTTTCCAGGTAGAGTAAACTTAAGTAAAAAGAAACTTTTAGAAAATTGCCTCATATTATCAGCACAGAAATTTTAAGAGAAGTAATTTTTTAATGAAAAGTACTGGGTAAACAAGAATTTCAGGTATGATTTTATTAATATTAAAGAAGCTGTGAATATAGGCTAGGTTTAGAATCTAAATGGGAGTCTGGGCATGATAGTTCAAGTTTGTTTTTTTGTTTTTTTGTTTTTTTTTTTTGAGACATAGCCTCAAGCTGTCACCCTGGGTAGAGTGTCGTGGCATTACAGCTCACAGCAACCTCCAATTTGGGGGCTCAAGCGAGTCTCTTGCCTCCGCCTCCCAAGTAGCTGGGACTACAGGCGCCCGCCAAAACACCCAGCTATTTTTTGTTTGGGTTGCAGCCGTCATTGTTGGTTGGTGGCAGGCCCAGGTTGGATTCGAACCCACCAGCTCAGGTGTACATGACTGGCGCCTTAGCCCGCTGAGCCACAGGCGCTGAGCCGATAGTTCAAGTTTGTAACCTTAGCACTCTGGGAGTCAAAGGAGGGTGGATTGCTTGAGCTTAGGACTAGCAATCTTGAGCTTCAAGACTAGACTGAGCAAGAGTAAGACTTCATATCTATTAAAAATAAAAAAGCTAGCTGGGTGTTTTGTAGGCACCTGTAGTCTTGGCTACTTGGGAGGCTGAGGCGCAAGAGAATTACATGTGCCCAAGAGTTTTGAAGTTGCTGTGAGCTGTGACAACATGGTGTTCTACCCAGGGCAACAGCATGAGACTCTGTCTGGAAAAAAAAAAAGTGGAATCTAAATGGGTATGATAGTCCACAGTTTATTATGAAAAAAACTGACTTGTTTTGTGTTTTTATGTGTTTTATTTTAGAATTGTAGAGTTGGTAGGAATCTTAGCTAATTTTCTTTACCAATCTCATCAAAGTGACCTTCAGTGAGGTAATTGAAATATTTTTGCAACAACTGTGCTTAAAAGGACCTATTAGTCTTTTCTGTAAAAGATGATGTAGATCTTACTCAGATTGGAAAATCTTAAATTACCTGCTTATAAACTGTTTTCAAATGATAAAAGAAATGTATCATTCTACTTTTCTGTGCATGTTTAGCTTTTTTCTTTTAGCACATACTCCTAATTGCCATCGATCTTTTTTTAAGAGATAGTGTACTTATAGTGGACTATATAGTTTCATGAGGACTATGGGAAGAGATTTGAACACAAAAGTAAGAAGAAAGGATAAGAAAGGAGAGAAAATAGGTGATAATGTGAAAAGACTTATCTATTATTCTGAAGTTAGTTCTGAGTCATTTCTTGGAGAAATATAAATCACACATCCCCAGTTATCTAGGGAAAACTGTTACATTCATCTTAATACAGCATCTTATGCCTATTGTGGTCACTTTGTAGATGGCTTCCTCTATGTGTATGTGTTTTCAAAGTATGAAGATGGTTTACCAAGAAATTTTTAAAAACCCACCCAGGACATCATGGTGGCCATTATATTTTGTTGCTGTGTTATCTAATCTTATAATGTTTGTCATTGTGCCAGATTTCTTTACTAATTTGGGAATGTTAGAAGTAAAACGGTAGAACTATTGTACATAATCTCTGTAATGCTAAGGACCTTTATTTGACCCTATGTAGGAAGTCTATAAAAATATCTTAGTGTTTTTGAATTTTATGTTCCAAGATATTTTCCAAACATTACTGGATGATCTCTGTTGTTTTTCTCTGTTGATTCCCAGTTTTATTCTTTTCTCACTTTGTCTTAACTGTTCCTCCCTGTCCTTCCTCCTATTTATCTCCCAGCCATCCTGGCTATGGCATTATTTGCTACTATTAGAGATCAAAAGGAATGTAACTCAGAGCACTTGCTGTTAAGGGTTAATGGTTTATGTCTTTCCCTTGCCCTACTTGTACCAAAATGCAGCCCACTTGCACAGAGCTCTGTGTCCACATTTTTGTGTGTGTCTGGTGTTACTGCTTTTTCTCTGGACCACAGTCTTTCTTTATATTAAAATAAAAAGCATGCTGAATAGAAAGGTAGTTACTATAGACTTCAATATAAACTGATTCACTGTAATTCCATGCATGTTGAGAGAGAATAGTAATTAAGAAGGCACAGCTGGTCTCTGTATAATGTTGACAGTAACCAGTGAATCATTGACAACCTATATGATCTGTCTTTAGGATACTTTTTTTTCTCTACTGTTTGCTTTCCTTTTTGCCAGCTCCTGATACATAGTGTGTCCTAAATGTGCTTATTCAATAATGTTTTCAGCCCTTTGCTATTTTCTTTACATCATCTCCCCAAGAGGTTTTTTTTAATGAATCCTTTTGGTTTTAATTATTACTGCTGCTTCTGATTTCTGTATGTCAGTCTTCTTTCTCCCAAGCTATTTGGCTCTTCCTTTTTACTCTGTAATTGATTATGATTTTTTTTTTTTTTAATTGTAGTCATTGTTGTTTGGCAGGCCCGGGCTGGGTTTGAACCCACCAGCTCCAGTGTATGTGGCTGGTGCCCTAGCCGTTGACCTACAGGTGCCAAGCCTGATTATGTTGTTCTATCCAGTTATTTCTCATTTTTAAGCCACTAAATGTGGGGTCATTTTTGTATCACTACTTTTAAATTAAAACAGTATCATCAAATTTTAATGCTTATCTCAATAAATAAAAATTAAATTCAAGCTAGAAAGATAAAAGAATAGCTTTAAATTTTTATTTACCTTTCTTTACATTTTAAAAAATCTATTTTGAGGCTTGGCGCCTGTGGCTCAACGGGCTAAGGCGCCAGCCACGTACACCTGAGCTGGCAGGTTTGAATCCAGCCTGGGCCCGCCAAACAACATTGACGGCTGCAACCAAAAAATGGCCAGGCATTGTGGCGGGCGCCTGTAGTCCCAGCTACTTGGGAGGCAGAGACAGGAGACTCGCTTGAGCCCAGGAATTGGAGGTTGCTGTGAGCTGTGATGCCATGGCACTCTATCCAGGGTGACAGCTTGAGGCTCTGTCTAAAAAAAAAAAAAAA
>CAUYON010078560.1:0-10421 GCA_963573935.1 Arctocebus calabarensis
CCGGGCCTGCCAAACAACAATGACGGCTGCAACCAAAAAATGGCCGGGCATTGTGGCGGGCGCCTGTGGTCCCAGCTACTTGGGAGGCAGAGGCAGGAGACTTGCTTGAGCCCAGCAATTGGCGGTTGCCGTGAACTGTGATGCCACGGCACTCTACCCAGGGTGACAGCTTGAGACTCTGATTCAAAAAAAAAAAAGTGAAGTTTATACAAAGTCTAAATTCCCCTCCACCCTCTAAACTCTGGGCTACTCTTTAAATTATATAGGTGCAATAATGGCTATTAAGTGTGGCAACTCCATAAACGAAATATGCCACAAAGGGTGTAAGTGGGAATTGAAGGTCCTAAGAACAGGCTTCGATCCTAGAACGCGTAGAACAGATGGAGAAACTTTTAGCCAGTAGAAGACCTCTGATCTCTAGGAGAAATTACTCACTGGTAAGCAGCAGAAAGGTGTTGTGAAGTCAGAGGACCTGAGGTCCGTGCTCCACAGCAACTCCAAGTTAGACTTGAATTGAATCAGTTAGCAGGGCTAAGGTACAGCTACAGGATTAGAGCACAGGAAGAGCTCAAGAGGGCCAAGGTTTCTTTTTTTTTTCTTCGTAGAGACAGAGTCTCACTTTATCTCCCTCAGTAGAGTACCGTGGCATCCCACAGCTCACAGCATCCTCTAACTCCTGGGTTCAAGCCATCCTCCTGCCTCAGTTTCCCAAGTAAGCTGGGACTACAGGGGCCCACCACAATGCCTGGTTAATATTTTTCTAATTTTTTTTTTTTTTGAGACAGAGCCTCAAGCTGTTGCCCTGGATAGAGTGCTGTGGCATCATAGCTCACAGCAACCTCCAATTCCTGGGCTCAAGCGAGTCTCTTGCCTCCGCCTCCCAAGTAGCTGGTACCACAGGCTCCCACCACACACCTGTTTTTCTGTTTTGCAGTTCGGCCGAGGCTGGGTTTGAACCCACCACCTTCGGTATATGGGGCCGGCGCCCTACTCACTGAGGCACAGGTGCCGCCCAAGAGGGCTAACTTTTAAAACATTTTTAGAAAAATCCTTACCCTGAAGAATAGACAGATATAAAAGAATCCTAATGTGTTTTTCCCATTGTTTTTTAAACTTTAACTATGACCCACAGTAGGAAATATATACACTATATGTAATACACCTGCGGCATCACAGCTCACAGCAACCTCAAACTGTTGGGCTCAAGCGATTCTGTTGCCTCAGCCTCCCTAGTAGCTGGGACTATAGGCACCCACCACGAGCTGGGCTATGTTTTAGAGACAGGCTGTTTTGTTTAGGCTGGTCTTAAAAGTGTGAGTTTAGGCTCTGCACCTGTGGCTCAACGGGCTAAGGCACCAGCCATGTACACCTGAGCTGGCGGGTTCGAATCCAGCCCGGACCCACCAAACAACAATGACGGCTGCAACCAAAAAATGGCCGGGCGTTATGGCGGGTGCCTGTAGTCCCAGCTACTTGGGAGGTGGAGGGAGGAGACTCGCTTGAGCCCAGAATTGGAGGTTGCTGTGAGCTGTGATGCCACAGCACTCTACCCAGGGTGACAGCTTGAGGCTCTGTCTCAAAAAAAAAAAAAAAGAAACTGTGAGTTCAGACAATCCACCTGCCTCAGCCTTCCAGAGTGCTATGATTACAGGCATAAGCCACCTTGCCCAGCCCTAATATACCTTTTTTTTTTTTTTTTTTGGATACAGGATCTTGTTTGTCACCCACCCAGGATGGAATGCAGTAGCTTAATCATAGCTCACTCCAACTCCTGGGTTCAGGTGGTCCTCCTGCCACAGCCTCCTGAGTAGCTGGGACTATAGGCATGCACCAGCGCACACAGCTAATTTTTCTAATTTTGTAGAGACGGGGTCTTGCCATGTTGCCCAGGCTAGCCTCAAACTCCTGGCCTCAAGCAATCCTGCCTCAGGCTTCCATAGTACTGGGAATACAGACATGAGCTATTGTGCCAGGGCAGAAAACTGTTTTTTCTTTTTTCTTTTTTTTTGAGACAGAGTCTCACTTGGTCACCCTTGGTAGAGTTCTGTGGCATCATAGCTCACAGCAACTTCAAAATTTTGGGTTTACACCTCCCTGGTAGCGGACTACAGATGCCCACCACAATGCCTTGCTATTTTAGAGATGGACTCTCGCTCTTGCTCAGGCTGTTCATGAACCCAGAAAAATATTTTACATTGCAACAGAATCAAACACACACTGTTATTTCATTGCACCTAAGGCTCTTCAGTTGTAAGTTGCTAAATGCAGCCCCTTATAAGATACCATTAATTACAAGATACTAATTTAGAGATGTTAAATGAGCATCTTAAAATTGGTGATATAGAGTGGTGCCTGTGGTTCGGCAGGCAGGGCACCGGCCCCATATACTGAGGGTGGCGGGTTTGAACCTGGCCCTGGCCAAACCGCAACAAAAAATAGCTGGGCGTTGTGGCGGGCGCCTGTAGTCCCAGCTACTTGGGAGGCTGAGGCAAGAGAATTGCCTAAGCCCAGGAGTTGGCGGTTGCTGTGAGCTGTGACGCCACAGCACTCTACCGAGGGGGATAGAGTAAGACTTCGTCTCTTAAAAAAAAAAAAAAATTGGTGGGTGGCGCCTGTGGCTCAGCAAGTAGGGCGCTGGCCCCATATACCGAAGGTGGCGGGTTCAAACCCAGCCTTGGTTGAACTGCAAAACAGAAAAATAGCCGGGCGTTGTGGCGGGCGCCTGTAGTCCCAGCTACTTGGGAGGCTGAGGCAAGAGAATTGCCTAAGCCCAGGAGTTGGCAGTTGCTGTGAGCTGTGTGATGCCACGGTGCTCTACCCAGGGTGGCAATAAAGTGAGACTCTGTCTCTACAAAAAAAAAAAAAAAAAAATTGGTGACATAATTTCTGTTTGAATTACTGACCAAAAAAATGTCATGACTTATTAATGAATTTCAGCCAGCAGTTTTTAAAATGTTGATTTTGACAAATGTTGACAGTCAAAATGAGGTTCTAGGTTAAAATAATCATGTCCTTTCTCATTAGCATGAAAGCACAGGGGCTCAACTTGTACTCGAGTATTCGAGCAGCCCCAATGCTTATATTTGAATAATATTTGGTCTTGCCCACCAATCATCACAACCCACCTCTTACTGGAGAGTGGAATGGCTTGAAGGTGGATTGGTTTTACTTTAGAGTTGAATTTTTTTTCTTTTTTGAGATAGAGTCTAACTCTGGCACCCTTGGTAGAGTGCCATGGTATCATAGTTCACAGCAATCTCAAGCTCTTGGGCACAAGTGACCCTCTTGTTTCAACTTCCTGAGTAGCTGGGACTACAGGAGCCCCCATGATACCAGGCTAGTTTTATAATTTTAATTATTATTATTATTTTTTTTGTAGAGACAGAGTCTCACTTTATCACCCTCGGTAGAGTGCCGTGGCATCACACAGTTCACAGTAACCTCCAACTCTTGGGCTTAGGTGATTCTCTTGCCTCAGCCTCCCGAGTAGCTGGGACTACAGGTGCCTGCCACAACACCCAGCTATTTTTCTGTTTTGCAGTTTGGCCAAGGCTGGGTTTGAACCCGCCACCTTCGGTATATGGGGCCAGTGCCCTACTCGCTGAGCTACAGGTGCCACCCCGACCAGGCTAGTTTTAGAGAAGAGTCTCATTGTTGCTCAGGCTGGTCTCAAATCATGAGCTCAGGCAATCCATCCGCCTAGGCCTCCCAGAGTGCTAAGGTAACAGGTGTGAGCCACTGTGCCCAGCCTCCAGACTTCATTATTATAATTTCTTTGTTGGTAAGATTTCTCCAAATTTGGAAAGACTTGAATTTTTATAATAGAATGTGAATTGAGCTTATCTGCACAAACTGCCCTAGTTCTTCAACCAACGATACAGATGGGATCCTGGGTTCCTGAGTCAGCACACACAGTAATTATAATGTAGCTTCTGCCAAAAGCAGTTGTGACAATGGTTAATTATGGAGGCAAGCTAGGGGTTCTCACAGTTGGCTGAGGATCAGAATAGCTTATAAAACCTATTAAGCATGGATGCCAAGTCCTTCACTGGCCTACTGAATCAGAAGTACTTGGAGTAAATCTTGACTTTCTACATTTTTTTTTTTTTTTTGCAGTTTTTGGCCAGGGCTGGGTTTGAACCCATCACCTCTAGTATATGGGGCCAGTTTCCTACTCTTTTGAGCCACAGGCACCACCCTGTCTACATTTTTTTCATAAGCCCTATTGAGAATTCTGATGTCCAACCAGGTTGAGAATCACTGTATCAAGGGCTTGCCAATGACACATTCCATTAGTCTGTTTTAAAATAACAGCTTTATTTATTTATTTATTTTTGAGACAGAGCCTCAAGCTGTCACCCTGGATAGAGTGCTGTGGCATCACAGCTCACAGCAACCTCCAATTCCTGGACTCAAGCCAGTCTCTTGCCTCCGCCTCCCAAGTTGCTGGGACTACAGGCCCCGCCACAACACCTGGCCATTTTTTTGGTTGCAGCCGTCATTGTTGTTTGGCGGGCCCGGGCTGGATTCGAATCTGCCAGCTCAGGTGTACATGGCTGTCTCCTTAGCTGCTGAGCCACAGGTGCCGAGCCTATTTTATTTTTTTGAGATAGAACCTCAAGCTGTCACCCTGGATAGAGTGCTGTGGCATCACAGCTTACAGCAGCCTCCAATTCCTGGGCTCAAGCAAGTCTCTTTCCTCCGCCTCCCAAGTAGCTGGGACTAAAGGTGCTTGACACAATGCCCGGCCATTTTTTGGTTGCAGCCGTCATTGTTGTTTGGCGGGCCTGGGCTGGATTCGAACCCGCCAGCTCAGGTGTACGTGGCTGGCGCCGTAGCCCGTTGAGCCACAGCTTTATTGATATATGTCACATACGATAAAATTCAACCTTTTATACAGTGTATAATTCAGGCTGGGGCACAGTGGGTCATGCCTGTAATCCAGGCACTCTGGAAAGCCAAGGAGGGTGGATTGCTTGAGCTCAGGAGTTCAAGACCAGGCTGAGCAAGAGCAAGACTCCGTCTCTACTAAAAATAGAACAACTAGTTGAGTGTTTTGTGGCAGGTGCCTGTAGTCCCAGCTACTCCGGAGGCTGAGGCAGGAGATCGCTTGAGCCCAAGAGTTTGAGGTTGTTGGGCGGCTCCTATGGCTCAGTGAGTAGGGCACTGGCCCCAGATACAGAGGGTGGCGGGTTCAAACACGGCCCCAGCCAAACTGCAAAAAAAAAAAAAAAATAGCCAGGCGTTGTGGTGAGCACCTGTGGTCCTAGCTACTTGGGAGCCTGAGGTAAGAAAATCACCTAAGCCCAAGAGCTGGGGGTTGCTGTGAGCTGTGTGACGTCACAGCACTCTACTGAGGGTGACAAAGTAAGACTCTGACTCAAAAATAAGAATTTGAGGTTGCTGTGAGCTACAAAGTGAGACTGTGTCAAACATAAATAAATAAATAAATAAATAAATAAATAAAGCATACAATTCAATGATCTTTAGTATCTTTACAGAATTGTGCAACCACCACTGTAATCTAATTTCAGAAGATTATTTCATCACCTCAAAAAGAAGTTCCTTTTTAAAGAGGAAAAAAGCCACCCAAAAGACTACATTTACAATTCATTGGGTCAGACTGTCCCCCAACATCAGGCCTAGAACAAACACTGAGGGGACTGCAAAGACCAACAACCTTGGTTAAACCTAATGAAAAGTCAGCTTCTGGGGCTGCAGAGGTGAGGCAGGTGAACAAAATCCCAATTCTTCTGACGAGGAAGACAGTTGTAGGCAAATGTAGTTACTGGGAGGACAAGTATTTATGACACGTGACTAACAAGAAGTAACAAGTTACTTGTAATTTTTGAGTCTTATTCCCCTTGTCCCTAAAACAGGGGCAGCTTTATCATAGGATTAAATCAATGATACATGCAAAGCTTCATCTATGGCATAAAAAATAGTTAGTAGGTGACGACCACTTTTAGTTTTGATAAGATCACTAACAGAAGCATTATTTTTCATAATGAGGTCATGTGATAAAACTTTTCTTACATTTTAGTAATAAGAAAATATTTTCTCCTATTCCCCTTAAAACAAAAAGAACAATGCCAAGAAGCTAAGAGTTAGAATATTTATTATTTTTATTTTTTGTAGAGATGGGGGTCTCAGCATGTCAACCAGGATGGTCTCAAACTGCTGGCCTTAAACAATCACCCTGCCAAGACCACTCAAAGTACTGAGATTACAGGCATGAGCCACTTTGCCTGGCCCAGAGTTGGAATTTTATATTTAAGCATAATCTGCCTTTTCCTCAGATCTCTAATCTTTTTCTTTTTTTTTTGGGAGACAGAGTCTCACTTTGTTGCCCCAGTAGAGTGCGTGGCATCATAGCTCACAGCAACCTCGAACTCTTGGGTTCAAGCAATTCTCTTGCCTCAGCAGCCTCCCAAGTAGCTGGGAACACAGGCACCCAAAAGTAGCTGCCACAACACTCGGCTATTTTTATAGATGGGGGTCTCAATCTTGCTCATGCTGGTCTTGAACCTGTGAGCTCAGAACTCACCTTGGCATCCCAGAGTGCTCGGATTACAGGGGTGAGCCACTGCATCCGGCCCCAGATCTTTAATCTTAAACTATTCTGTTTGCTTTAAAATGTCTCCAATGCTGGGCAGAGCCTGTGGCTCAGCAGGTAGGGCGCCAGCCCCTATACCGAGGGTGGCAGATTCAAATCTGGCCCCGGCCAAACTGCAACAAAAAATAGCGAGGTGTTGTGGTGGGCACCTGTAGTCCCAGCTACATGAGAGGCTGAGACAAGAGAATCGCCTAAGTTCAAGAGCTGGAGTTTGCTATGAGCTGTGACGCCACAGCACTCTATCAAGGGCAACAAAAAACTTGTCTCTTGAAAAAAGAAAAAAAAAGTCTTCAATACTTTTGTTTTACTTTGTTTTGGTGTTTCGTTTTATTGTTTTTTGGGATTTTTTTGAGACAGAGTCTCACTATGTTGTCCTTAGTAGAGTGCCATGGCATCATAGCTCACGGTAACCTCAAACCACTGGGCTCAAGTGATCCTCTTGCCTCAGCTTCCTAAGTAGATGGGACTGCAGGTGCTCACCACAATGCCTGGCTAGTTTTGCTATTTTTAGTAGACAGGGTCTCTCTCACTCTTGCTCAGACTGTTCTCGAACTCCTGAGCTCACGCAATCCACCCGCCTCGGCTTCCCAGGGCTAGGATTACAGGTGTGAGCTACCGCAGCAGGCCTGCTTTTAGATTAGAAGCAGTGAAAAGCAGGGATAGGACAAGGAAGAAATGAAGTTAGAGACCATGAAGACAGAAGACATGTTATAGAAACAAAAGTAAAGGCAAATGTCTATCGTTCTTAATAGTTGTGTCGCAGATATTTTTATTTCATTTAACTGCTCGCTTTGAGTTTTAGCGATACCAATTCTTGTCTTGTGTACCATTCATTAATTCATTCAAAAAGCATGAATGTCTCCAACCCCATAAGCCTCCTGCATCCAAGAGGCTTGTAATCGTGTTACAGATATTAAACGCTAAGAGAATGAAGTAAGTACAATAAATGCAAGTGCTGCAGGGAAGGAGCTTTAGTAAAAGGACCAGTTAACATTCACTGTGTGTATTCCAGCACAAGCAGCTCTACGACCTAGAAATAAGCTTTGTCTCTGTTAGCAGTTTTCCTCATCTGTGGGTCACAGAAGTTTTGAGACACACAACAATCAATAAATGTAAAATCCGGGCAGACAGAAACAAATGAAGCCTTCCCAGCATCACTTATGAGGTGAGCAAGCTGAAACTTGCACGGTTGAATCAGAAAGGGTGCTGTCAACGGGGCTCCTTGCAAGTGAAATAACGGACATAACACAGTCTGTCTCAAAATTTTCATACTGACCTACATATTCCTAACCACTTCTTCTGGACAGGAAATTCTTCTAGTTGAAATTTTTCTTTCTTTTTTTTTTATGAGACAGTGTCTCAGACTGTCACCGTTGGTAGAGTGCCATGGTGTCACAGCTCAAACTCTTGGGCTTAAGCAATTCTTTTGCCTCAGCGTCCCAAGTAGCTGAGACTACAGGCGCCCGCCACAACGCCTGGATATATATATATATATATTTTTGTAGAGACAGAGTCTCACTTTATCGCCCTCAGTAGAGTGCTTTGGTGTCACAGCTCACAGTAACCTCCAACTCCTGGGTTTAGGCGATTCTCTTGCCTCAGCCTCCCGAGTAGCTGGGACTACAGGCGCCCGCCACAACGCCCGGCTATTTTTTTGTTGCAGTTCTGCCAGGGCTGAGTTTGAATCCACCACCCTCGGTATATGGGGCTGGTGCCCTACTCACTGAGCCACAGGCACCGCCCTCGCCTGGAAATTTTTTGTTGTTGAAGTTGTCATTGTTGTTTTAGTGGCCTGGGCCAGGTTTGAACCCACCACCCTTGGTGTATGTGGCTGACTGAGCTATGGGTGACGCCTAGTTGAAATTTCTGAAGTGGAAAAGGCACAGCTATTCCAATCTAGGCTGAAACTCAGAAATGATAAACTATTTTTAAAATAACCAGTAAAAAAAATCCAAGTTCTTGGCTCTAAAGAAACTTCATTTTTGAGGCTATAATGACTTAATTTAGCAGAGTTCTCCATGTTCACCCTCTCTCCCATGATTTTACAAATGCTTCCTGTTTCTCAGCCACTTCCTCTTTTTTATTTTGAAAAAGTTCCTGTTGAAGTGAACTTGAGTTTGGCTTTTCCAACTACTGGGCAGTCTGGTGCATGGAGGAAATCACCAAGTATGTATTATCTTTTATGGGAAACCAACTATTGTTAGTAATAGGGGATTTCTATGAAGTAACTGAATTGCAGTAAGTTACATTTTTAGCCCATTTTTTCCTAGGGCATCATATTCTATAGCACTTCTGGCTAGCAGCACCAGAAGATAGGCTGGTGTGAAATATTTTGAGCAGCTGGGCAGAGTGGCTCATGCTTATAATCCTAGCACGTTGGAAGGCTGAGACAGGAGTATCAGTTGAGACTAAGCATTCCAGACCAGCCTGAGCCATATAGGGAGACCGTCTCTACATAAAATATAAAAAAAATCAGGCCCCTTGGCTCAGCACCCGTAGCACAGTGGTTATAGCGCCAGCCACATACACCGAGGGTGGCAGGTTCGAACCCAGCCAGGGCCAGCTAGACAATGACAACTGCAACAAAAAATAGCAGGTGTTTAGGCAGGCGCCTGTATTTTCAGTTATTTGGGAGGCTTAGGCAAGAGAATCACTTAAGCCAAAGACTTTGAGATTGCTGTGAGCTGTGATACCAAGGCACTCTACCAATGGCAACATAGTGAGACTCTCTCTTAAAAAAAAAAAAAAAAAAATCAAAAATCAGGCCTCTTTGCCTACTTGCCTTGGCAATGGAGGCCCATTTACTGTCTCTAGTGTATGTATCCTGCTTTGGAAGCTTTCTTACTCTGTAAGCCTATCTTTCTCTTCCTCAATAAACTTTGTCCCATGCTTGCCTTAAAGGAAGAAAACAAAAACACGCACACACACATATATGAATATAAAATTACCTGGGCATGGTGGCGTGCACTTGTAGTCCCAGCTACCTAGGAGGCTGCACAGAGCTATGATGACGCCACTGTACTCTAATCTGAGTGAGAGTGAGACCATCATAAAAAAAAACAAAAAAACCCCCCCAAAACCAATACACACACACATATACAAACCAAGCCAAAAAAAAAATTATATATATGTATATATTGAGATTTTGAGTGATATAACTTTGTATAAATTAACATATCTTCAATTGTGGATTTATTTTTTATTTTATTTTATTTTTTTGAGACAGAGCCTCAAGCTGTCGCCCTGGATAGAGTGTTGTGGCATCACAGCTCACAGCAACCTCAAACTCCTGGGCTTAAGCGAGTCTCCTGCCTCCACCTCCCAAGTAACTGGGACTACAGGTGCCTGCGACAATGCCCAGCTATTTTTTGGTTGCAGCTGTCATTGTTCTTTGGTGGGTCCAGGCTGGATTCGAACCCGCCAGCTCAGATGTATGTGATTGGTGCCTTAGCCACTTGAGCAATAGGCACGGAGCCTCAATTGTGGATTTAAAGAGGTTTCATATCCTAAAGCAAATAAGCAAATGGCAAAAATCTAAAATACATGTTTTCCATCAAACATATTTCAGTAATATGGTTAACTATTGCAAATCTAGTTTCTTTGTATGCGTAGTGTTATTAGACACAAACTGTAGTTATCAAGAATCTCTTTTTTTTTTTGACACAGAGCCTCAAGCTGTCACCCTGGATAGGGTGCCGTGGCATCACAGCTCACAGCAACCTCCAATTCCTGGGCTCAAGCGAGTCTCTTGCCTCTGCCTCCCAAGTCACTGGGACTACAGGCGCCCGCCACAATGCCCGGCCAT
>CAUYON010078562.1:0-37910 GCA_963573935.1 Arctocebus calabarensis
TTATTGATCTGTTGTATAATTCTTTTGTTTTCAATTTCATTTAATTCTGCCCTGATTTTGGTTATTTCTTTTCTCCTGCTGGGTTTGGGGTTAGAATGTTCTTCCTTTTCCAGTTGTTTGAGATGTCCCATTAAGTTGTTACCTTCCTCTCTTTCTGTTAAGATAGGAGATCTTATGTTAAGTGCTCTTACCACAGTCTTAAAAAAAAAATGGGCATGTGAATCTGGAAGATGTGCTCTGTCATACACCATTGTTTTGGCAGAAATGCTTCAGCAAAAAGTCCATCAAACTTCCTTCTGTTTTCTGCTTCCTCTCCTTCCATCATTGTCATTACCTGTTAATTTTATCTGTAACAATCCTGTATTGTATCTAACAATATTTCTTTATAACTTTTCCTAGAATTGGTTCAATGTAAAGTTTCATTTACATGTTTTTGATTTGGGAGGGAATAAGAAAAATTAAACTTGATATTTCAATATGTATAGTTATAGACACACATACATTTTTGCTGATTACTGGACCCTGGCCAAATCAAGACAGGGTAATGAATACTGAAGAAAGAAATGATTATTTCATTTTGAAAGATTTTACTTCCCTTGAAGCATTAAAAAAACATTGTTGGCTCGGTGCCTGTAGCACAGTGGTTATACTGCCTGCCACATACACTGGAGTTAGCAGGTTCGAGCCCAGTCCAGACCTGATGAACAGCAATGACAACTGCAACAATAAGTGGCCGACATTGTGGCGGCTGTGAGTAGTTCCAGCTACTTGGGAGGCTGAGGCAAGAGAATCGCTTAAGCCCAAGAGTTTGAGGTTGCTGTGAGCTGTGACTCCATGACACTCTACCAAGTGTGACATAGTAAGACTCTGTCTCAAAAAACAAACAAACAAACAAACAAAAACCAAGAAAAAAAATTGATGTTTTCCATGATTAAATACAACTTCTACTAAGAAATGTGTTATAGAAATACATAGAAAGGAGCTTTTGAATCTTCTAATCTCTAAGTACCACTCTTGGAAGAAGGGAAAAGAGGGAAAGTGAAAAAGGAGAGGAAAAGGAAGGAAGCAAGAAAAAAGAATAAAAAAGAGAGAAAGGAGGGATGGAGGAAGGAAGGAAGGAAGGAAGAGAAGGAAGGAGGGGAAAAAGTGAAGAAGAAAAAGATGCAAGGAAAAGCTCCAGATTCAAACACATCTCACCATCTGTAGGTTAGAAGAACAGAAAACTTCTAAACAAGGATCAAAAATGTTTTCATATAGTAAACGAGAAAATATCATGTCAATCAGGTTGATAAAATATCTCAGATTGCATGTGAAGCCCCCATACTGTACCCCATGGTTGAACTAATGTACACAGCTATGATTCAATAAAAAATAAAAATAAAAAAAAGAACATTATGCATATCTTAGCAATGTCACTCACTTAAATTCTGTCTCCCTAGAAGGCACTCCTTTGTATAATGTAAATTCAAATTGACAATATTTGAATTTCTTGTTAAAAACAATCATTTTGTGAAAAATGATTCTTCATTTGAATAGCATAAACTCAAACATTTCCTTGATCACCACATAAAATTTATAATTTCCTTCCTAATTAATGCCCCCACCACTTGTATTCAAATGACAGCCATGTTACATGTTAAGTGCTTACATCTTTGAAGTAGCTTTATGTCCATTACAGTTTCCTCTGTTGGATTTTTAAGATTTCTGGGAAGGAATGCAAATTAAATTGTATGAAGAAGGGACAAATGCCTCTTTCATTCATAATGAATTGAGCTAAAAAACTTACTGATCATCCAAATGCTACATCTGGACTTTGTGTTATTATATGGAAATTAATCATAGAAAAAATATTATGTAGATTAGGATGGTAATGCACCATGCAAACTCTAATTTCTGCTATGATTTAGAATTATACATTCTCATCTAAGTGACAATTGCTTTGACAGGCATTCATCAGCTACCTTATGTTCTGGCATTTTACCCAAAATATTTTGAGCAAATATTTGTAAGAAATAACTATCATGTCAATGGCATATTCACGAGGTCATATTTTTTACCTAATTCCTAAAATATAAGCAGTACATTGCTCTCTATCACATTATTTTATCCAGCTACCAAGAGAAACATTTGCCAGTAATTCAAGTTTTTGATCCATATCAAATGGCTACCTAGCTCATGCTCATCTAAGCACTATTTTCCAACTAAAATAAATGTGAGCTCCAAATACAGGTCACACATGTAATTTTAAATATTGTAGAGATATTACAAATGTCAAAAAAGTAAGTTCTATAGCATATTTTATTTTACTTGATATAGGCAAAATATTTTTATTTCAACATAAAACACTTATTTTTTTTCATTGTGATAAGTCTTTGAAATTTGGTGTGTATTTGTTAATAGTACATCTAGATTTGGACTGGAACCATCCATAGTCTCAATACCTACATGCATTTCTTGAATATTTTAAATCCTATCTTCCTCACAAGTAGTGTTGACATTTCATCTTAATCACCAGTTCTTACTTATTTCAACTATTTTTCTTTATTACAGGTATTAAGAATAGCTACCTAAATTCAGCTTCATTTAACCCTAGAAAAAAAGCAAGAAACAAATCTGGCAGGATATTAAAATCTCCAGCCACGATCATGAATAAATGTAAAAGTGGTCTAGACATTTACTCTACAAATTCTCATACTTTAAGGGACCAGAGCAGGAACATTTTCTCAGTTTTCCTTAATTTTGTGGACTGCAGAAGGCCAATCAATTAGACAAGTTCCTGCCTATCCTATCTTTGGTGCCAAGGGGATTTTGTTTTGTTTTTTAATCTGACTGTGCCAACAAGTTCTAGTGAAGCACAGATCTATAATACAGAAGACCACCTGCAGGCAAAGAAGATTAAAATTCATACCTGGTTCCATCCTCACTCCTTGAGTCCTGCTGCCCTCAGACTCAACTAGAAAGGGAAACATATTCAGAGAACTCTCCATGGTCCACAGAGCTATATGTAGTCTACTGATGTTCTCCACACAACCCGCACAGTTATTTAATTTGAACTATTTGCCAATATTCAAAAATTAGAACGTTTTGAAAGAATCTGATTTGCAATTTTTGTGTATAAAAATTTCGATCTGTTGAATCCAAGGCTTAGTTCTTCTGTGGGATCTCAGCATCTCTCCCTACAACTCATTCTTTTGATTTGACCCATTGAGTGCTTTGGAATTGTGGTGCCTCTTGCTGGGTGAGCTTGTGTTATTGGATTTTGAACTGCTGAGCACAGCCAGGAACAGAGTTGAGGCTTTCTGTCTTACTTATCCTGCTCATGGCTCAGTGTCAGGTGCCCCCTGCCTCCAGGCTGGCACTCTGACAGCAATGACACTGATGACTTGGTCTGCTGTAATTATTTCTTCTTGGTCACCAAAGTGTGCATGAAACAAAGCCAAGATTAATCTCTGCTATAGAACTTATTCAAGAAGCAATAGCCGTGCTGTTATTGAATTATACCAGAAATGAAGTACTAATGCAACAAAGACATCTATCTTTTTATCAGTAATACATACCACACCTTAATGGATTGAACAGTGAATATTCAGTTTGTAGCTAGCAATTTAGTAATGTAAGTTGCAGTAAATTTTTTTTAAAGTCATGATTCCTAAACTGCATATTGTACTTCTACATCCTCAAATTGCCGCTCTACTCAGCTTATAAGAAAATCTTGATTATTGAGTTCATATCCCTATTTTTGTCATGCTGCCTGTGTTGATCTCCCAGGCCTGCCATAAAAAATTACCACAAACTGGGTGGCTTGAGACAATGGTAATTTATTCTCTCATAGTTCTGGGGGCCAGAAGTCTGAAATAAAGGTGTTGGCAGAACCATACTTCCTACAGAGGCTCTAGGGAAAATTCATTCATGCATTTTCCAGCTTATATTGTATATTGTTTAAGATTCTTGCGCTTGGACACTGGATTGAAAAAGACTCAACCCCTGGCTTCATCATGTACCATACACTAGCTGTGCAGACTTAGGGAGGAGTTTGCCTCTCAAAATGTCAGTTTCTTCAGTATAAATTAAGTTTAATTACGGCAGTCATTTCCTAGGATTGTTTGCAGACTTAAATGAAGTGATGTTTACTTATATGCCACTTAGATCGGAGCCTAAGATTCTGGTTTTCTCACCTTAGCCCACAGTAAGTTCAAGAAAATTCACAATCCTTATTATCAGGAACATGAACAATCCTAAACTCTTTGGAACTGTGTCTATAATTTGGTCTCTGTTACTATGCCAGGATACACAAATACCTAATGCACCAAAACTTACATTAACTGAAACTCATGTAATTAGAATTAAATCACAGCTATTTTTAGGAGTCAATTATTCTCTATTCTCTGTAGGTTAACTATACTTATTTCTAAAATCCTCAAGTCAAAAGGATCTATAAGCTATTCAGTCTGTAGATGAGCGCCCCTGCTATACAGTGTATCTTGTTCGGTGATGAAACTTTTAATTCCCTCTCCTTGATGAACATATGTCTGATTACCACATTCCCTGTGATTCCATCCACCAGTAAACTCTCATAATCTTGCCAGAAATTTGAAATTTGCCATGTGGAGCTGCGATTTTCTAACCTGTATTTTGTGACCTACTAGAGGATCATGGAAAAATTCAGTGGATGGCATAGAAAAGATTTTTTTTTAAAGAAAATCTAGCAGAATGTAATAGAATACAGCACAATACAACACATGAAAGTGAGTCAGAATAAATAAGAGTAAATATTGTTTTGTGCAAATTGTTTTCATTTTTTATGTACATATGGATAAACGTGCTTGTATATTCTGGTAGATAATGTAAAATATATCTCCACTAAATGCTGTAGGCATTCATAGATGAACATCCATTATAGCTATCTCATATATTTATATTCCAGATATGTATTGGAATATATGTATTAATTCATATATGCATTAATACTAGGCATGTATATATGTAGTATAAATAGATCTCATTTTGCCTCAATTCTTTTCCATTTCCCCTTTTTAACTTATTTTATTATTTCAGAATATTAGGGGATACACACTTTTTGGTTACATAATTTGTTTTTGTACAGAGTGAGTCAAAATCCCAAGTGTTCCCTTCAATCAGATAATGAGCACTGTAGCTGTTAGGTGTGAATTTACCCATCCCTTCCCTCCACCCCACTGGATTTTGGTTGAGTTTTCCTTTCATATGTGCACACAGGTGTTAATCCATTAGTTCCAATTTAATGCTGAGCACACGAGTTGTTTGTTTCTCCATTCTTGTGATACTTCACTTGGAAGAATGGTCTCCAGTTGCATCCAGGTTTTCACAAAAGATACCAGAGGACCATTCTTTCATGGCTGAGTAGAACTCCAAGCTATACATATACCACAATTTAATAATCCGTTCACATATTAATGGGCACTTGGGTTGTTTCCATGTCTTTACAATTGTGATTTGTGCTGCTATAAACATTCCAAGTGTCCTTTTCATAAAATGACTTTTTTCTGTGTGTATATACCCAGCAGGTGGGTGAGCTTGGAATTGCTCTTTCAGGTAACTCCACTCTACTTTCCACAGAGGTTTGACTAGTTTGCAGTCCCACCAACAGGGAAAGAATGCTCCTTTCTCTCCAAATCCATGCCAGCATCTATTGCTTTGGGACTTTATGATGTGAGCCATTGTCACCGAGGTTAGGATATCTCCATGTAGTTTTGATTTGCACTTCCCTGATGGTTAGAGAAATTGAACTTTTTTTCCTGTTTTTACTGGCCATTAGTATATCTCCATTTCAATAATTTCTATTCATGCCTTGTGGTCAACTTTTCACGGGGCTATTTAATCTTTTCTTGTTGATTTGCTTGAGCTCTTTGCAGATTCTGGTTTTCTCACTTTTATTGCATATGTAGCATGAAAATATCTTCTCCCATCATGTTGTCTATTTACTTTATAAATAGTTGTGTATAAATGAATAGTTTACATTCCCTGGATCAGAACAGAGAACCCAGATATGAAACCCTCCCCATATTCCTTATTCTCACCTGATCTTCAATAAAGCAAACAAAAACATACACTGGGGAAAAGGATCTCTATTCAATAAATGGTGTTGGGAAAACTGAATAACAACAGGTAAAAGACTGAAACAGGGTCTGTACCTCTCATCACTCACAAAAATTAGCACATTAAAATGTAAGACATGAAACTATAATAATTCTAGAAGAACATGTTGGAAAAACTCATAGATATTAGCCTAGACAAGGAATTTATGAAGAAGACCCCAATGGCAATCACAGCACAAACATAAAAAAAAGGGACCTGATCAAGGTAAATTTTTTTTAATTTTAAACCTAAAGAAAATTGGGAAAATAGTATGATGAACACAATATAAACATTTTATGTGTATTTACCACTTTTTAAGATGCCTTTGTATTCTCTCTCATTCTTCACTAGCATACATGTGCCCATTATTTTCTCGTTATTATTATGAGCAATTTAAAGTATGTTGTAGATAACATTAACATGTACTCCCTCAGTATGTCTTCTAAGATTGAGAATATTCCCTTAACCTTACCTCAGTACTATTTCCAAATTCATGAAATCTAATATTAAAACATACTATTATCTAACATATGGCACATACTCAAGTTTTGCTAACCTCTCCAATCATAACCTTTATAGTAATTTTTTGTTGTTGTTTTGGTGGAGGATCCAATTAAGGTAACGCATTACATTATATTTAGCTTTATAAATTGCATAGCTAAAATTTAATTACACAGTACTTTCCATTATATCATTCTGCCTCTGACAGGCATTGACTTAAAGTCTATTTTGTCTGATATTAGCATAGCAACCTCTGCTCTCTTTTGGTTACTACTTGCATAGAATATCCTTTTCTGTCCTTTTTATTTTCAACATATTTGTGTCTTTAAACCTATAATGAATCTCTTCTAGACAGTATATAGTTGAATAATATTTGGGGGATAGACCTTTTGTTTTTAATCTATTATGCCAATCTCTGTCTTTTGATTAGAGCATTTAATTCATTTACATTTAAAGTAATTACTGAGAAGGAAAGACTTATGCCTGCCTTTTGTTTTATAGCTTTTCTGGCTCTCACTTCCTGCAATACTATCTCATGCTTAATTAAATTTTTGAAGTGAAACATTTGAACAATAGCTTTAGCTATTTGTTGTGGTTACTATTGGGATTGTATTAGTCATCCTAAAGTTTTAATAATCTAATTATAGTTTGTATCATCATAACTTAAAAAACAAAATGTCTGCTCTTTCAACAACTTTGTCTTCATCCTTTTCAGTTGTGAATGTCACAAAATTATATCATGGTACATTATACAAACATAAACAAATTAATATTTTTAATGCATTAGTCTCCTAAATTAAGTAGAACACAATACAGCTATACACCATTATTTCAAAGATACCCAGATCTTGTAAGTGCTAATATATTTACCTTTGCTGAGAATATTATTTCTTCATATGGCTTTGAGTTGCTGGATAGTGTTTTTATATTTTATATATCAAGACTATTTTATACTTTTATATTTTATATTTTAACCAGGAAGGTTCATTTTAGAATTTCTTCTAGGGCAATTCTAATAGTAATGAATCCTCTAAACTTTTGTTTATCTGAGAATATCTTAATTTCTCCTTCACTTATGAAAGATGGTTTTGCTAGGTATAGAATTCTTGGTTGATAGTTTTTGTTTTCTTTCAGCACTTTGATTAGCTCACTTACTTCTGGATTCTAAAGTTCCTGATGAGACATCTGCTTATATTCTATCCAGTATCCTTTGTAGGTGAAGAGTCATGTTTTTCCTGATACTTTCAAATTGTCATTCAATAGTTTGGTTAAAATATATCTTGTTTTGGTCCTCTTTGAGTTCCTCATACTTAGAATTCATTGAGCTTCTTAGATGGTTATATTCATGCCTTTCATCAAATTCAGACAGTTTTCAGCATCACTTGTTCAAAGGTTCTATCTATTATCTTCTCCTTCTAGGACTTCCAAATGCATATGTTGATCACCTTGATCATGTTCTATAGGTCCCTTAACCTCTGTTAATTTTTCTTTATTCATATTTCTTCATGTACCTCAAATTTAGTAATTTCCATTCTTCTGTCTTCAAGTTTACCAATTCCTTCTTCTGCCTGCTCAAATCTGCATTTCAATGCCTCCACAAAATTTTTTCATTTAAGTTATTGAAGTTTTATATGCCAAAATTTATTTTGGTTTCCTTTTAGACTTTTTAGTCTCCTTATCAGTATTTCCCTGTTGCTTATTCATCATTTTCTTGGAGGCCAGGTGCAGAGACTCATGCCTGTAATCTTAGCACTCTGAGAGGCCAAGACAGGCAGATTGTCTGAGCTCATAGGTTCAAGACCAACCTGAGCAAGAGTGAGACCTCATCTCTAAAAATAGCCAGGCATTGTGGTAGGCACCAGTAGTCCCAGCTACCTGGGAGGCTGAGGCAAGAGAATTGCTTGAGATGAAGAGTTTGAGGTTGCTGCGAGCTACGACACCTTGGCACTCTACTGAGGGTAACAAAGTGAAACTCTGTCTCAAAAAAAAATTATTTCTTGGTTTTCCCCATTTTTTCATTTAATTATTGTAACATCTTTCAGACAATTTTTTAAAGTTCACTTTACTATGAGGATATAAATAGATTACATTGTTTACATTTGTCAAGTGAAGCTCAAGTTGTAGTTGAGGCCTTCATTCAAGAAGGGTGCCATATACTCATATGCTTATTAAGTGAGAATTTTAAAGTTTTTGTCTAGTGACATATAGGTAAATGTTATAAGTATACCAGTTCGGAGCTAAGGTCTCCAGAGTCCTTACATATTTCTGTTTGCACTACCACCATAATCATGAAAAGAATATGCCCAACTATCTTCCTAGTGAAGGGAAGAGGAGGAATATATGGACTAGAGTTGTTCCTGCACCTCACTGATCTGCAGCTTGAAGCAGGGCCACTCAGCAGAGGCCCGGCCTAGACAGGCAAAACCACTATAACTGACCAGCAGATCCATAAGAATAAATGACTATTTTAAGCCTACAGTTCCCAGGCTGCGGACCAGTTCTGGTCCATGACCTGCTGGGAACCAGGCTGCACAGCAGAAGGTGAGGAGCAAGTGAGCGAGCAAACCTGCATTTGTATTTTCAGCCTCATACCATCACTGGCATCACCGCCTGAGCCCCACCTCCTGTCAGATAAGCCTGAGCATTAGATCCTCATTGGAGTGTGAACCTTGCTGTAAACTGCACTTGGGAGGGATCGAGGTTCTACACTTCTAATGGGAATTTAGTGCCTGATGATCTGAGGTGCAGATGCAATGAGCTTGAATCATCCCAAAACCATCTCGCCCCATGATAAATTGTCTTCCATGAAACAAATCCTTGGTGCCAAAAAGGTTGGGAACCACTGTTTTAAGCTGCTTGATGTTGGTATATCTTACACAGCTATATCATATCATGAGCTAACCAGGACAGTGTCTAATACTGTGGCTGACCCATAATTTCATAAATATTGTTCTTGAATAAAATAGCAATATCTCATTTGGTACTTCCATCTCTAGACATTAAACACTGGGGAGAAAAATAATCTCCTTTTACTTTACATGACTTGTTTTGAAGGCCAATTACTTACGTATATTTATGAAATAAAACTTTAAAGAAGAACTTAAAGATGGTTAGCTTGAGATCCTTAGCCTTATTTGGTCAGTGCCCGCCTAATGAACTCTAATCATGTTGCTCATGCATGAAAAAAAAAAAAAAAGTATAAAGATAGTATGAACATAGCTTAGGATGACATTAATTTTTACCAATATTTTAGACCATACTACCCATTAGGAGGGTGGTATATAGTTTCAGGGATTTGGATACAGGCCCCCAGTATGTTTTATATACTCTTTTCAAAATACATCAGCCAGTGAAACATGTTGTATATATTTCCCACCCAAGTGGAATCTGAACCACAAGTGGCAGGTGATAGATTCATATTTCACTAATATAATCCTCCACACAACTCAGTATTCTCAAAAATAATACTTATAACTTAAGCGCCTGATACCTGAACACTTGGAGTGCTCTTTTGCCTGAATCTCAGCTTTCTCCATTATACCAAGACATACAATGAGGGGAAAAAAAAAGCATGCTAAGTCTCAGGTTCTCTCTGAGACCCAGGGGAAGATGAATTTCTCATGAACCCTCACTGTAAGCCCTCTTCCATTTAGTGTCTAAAAATGCCTAAGACAAATATCCCCACTTGAAACCCAGACTCAAAGTCTTTACTCTTGCCTTTGAAGATTTACTTTAGCAACAGAAGTATGCACACATTGACAAATAAAAATCAAAGAAAGTGTTTGTGAGGAAAACCTCTAGAAGGTATTCAGCAAAGCTGTACTTATTTGGCTGATTTGCTATCAGAATATCTACACCAAGCGACAGATCTATGATTTTTAAATATTTTGTGGCAGCTTTGGCAGTAAGAAAGGTCTTTAATTCTAGCCAACTCTTCCTTTGAAAATTAAGTTATTTGCATTACCATATATTGCATTCATTAAGTTCAAACATTCAACTTCTGAAATAATCTGCACTACATGAAGAGTACTCACTTGCCTTCCCAAATGTTAGAAAGATAGCTGAAATAAAGACTTGAAAGTCATCTTTTCAAAACTTTCTTTTTTTGCCTTTTCAGAGATGCTGTTCAATATGACATGTATTTGTTCATTCATTTGAGAAGAAGCAAGGACACAACTCCCATGTGCCATGTGTTGTGTTTGATCCTGAGAAGCTGATGGTACAACAGGGAAGTTTCACATTAATCAAAAATCAGAGAAATAAACAATCTCTAGCAAGTACTATGAAACAAAGTTGGATGACAAAGAGGGACTGTACAACAGGGGGATGATAGTATGTGGGAGTAGCGAAAGACTTCCAAGTAGGAGTGATACTGAAGCTACAAGCTAAATAAATAAGTAAAAATTATCCAAGTAAAACACTAACCATGAAGGCATGCCCAGGTGAAATGAGAAGCATTTGTAACACAAGGCGCTAATTGAAGTCACTGAGTGAATACGACCAATATGATTGGAACAGGAGTATTATAGAGAAGCACAGCATAAAACAAAGCAGAAGATGAGGCAGGGGGCCAACTGACTAGCAGGTCACTGGACTAAAAATCTCCACATTGGACATGGCCCTGTGTGTTTGTCTTGCAACCTTCTCTACCACACAACACCTTGAGAACGCCATCAGTATGTTCCTTGCCCTCCACCTTCCAGTGTGGGGCCTCAGCCAGTAGAAGACACTATCAGAAAACTGGATGTTGAAATGAGAATGAGGGAAGAGCACATTCATTACCTCCTTTTTCCCTTTACTGGACAGTGGCTGTGTCTCTCTTCTTAAAGGAGGTCTGCACAATGGCCTTCTGCAATCTGTCTCTCTCTCTCTCTCTCTCCCCGCCCCACCCCACCCCATGCTTCTTTCTTTTCCAGTAACATTCCATTTCTTAGGTCTTTAATTTAAGGAAATAATGTCTCTTTGCTAGCCCCGTGGTCCTTTATGTTCTTTGCTGCTTTTTCTTAACTGAGCCAACATTTTTTGTTTTTTTATTTTTTGGAGACAGAGTCTCACTCTGTTGCCCTGCATAGAGTACCATGGTGTCATAGCTCACAGCCACCTCAAACACCTGGGTTTGAGTGATCCTCTAACTTCAGCCTCCTGAGTAGCTAGGACTACCACCAGCCTACATTTTTAAAATTCTTTTCATTAAACCCTTATTAATTAAGGACTTGAATATGAAGTCTGTTTTCTGCCAAACCTTTGGCTCTTATAGCATTATAGACCATATATTAAAAATTGGTATTTTGTCCTAAGAACAATGAAATAGAAGTTCTTAAGTGTATGTGGATTCAAGTTCACCCATGGTTGTATGCACACAGGCACATCCACCCATGGGAAGTGAAAAGGGAGGTTGAGATTCAGATTCACATATTAAAATGATCAGATTGGATAAAAAATATAAATTGCATTGGAAGGGGTAAAAATGAATGGAGGCTCAATAACTGTTGTAGTTCAAGGAAGACATGACATTAGTTTGGATGGGAAATTATGATGGAAACAGAGAGAAGTTAGTGAATTCAAGATGAGGGAAAAGCCTTCCAGGATGGACTCCAAAGTTTTGCATGTGCAACTTGATGGATATGGTTATCAATGATTAAGCTACAGCACCTGGAAAAATTCCAGGTTTGCAGATGGTAACCAGGCATGAGTTTTTGGAGGTGTTGAACTTGAGGTGGCTTTGAGATATCTAAGTGGAAATGTGAAATGCACAATTGGTTACATAGATCTGAAATCTAAAGAAAGGTCAGGACTTGGGAATTCATATTTGGAAGTCTATGACATCTGGTGATAATTAAAACTGTGGTTGCGTGTGAGGTTTCCCACAGTGTGAGAATAAGACTCAGACTTAGCTCTAAGGAACTCTAACACCTACCAGCCAGATAAAGGAAAACAAACTTGGGAGGGTAGAGAGAAGGAGCAGAAGAAAAGCATACATAGCCTCCAGTTGACTGAAAATATGTGAAAAATATTCTTACTAAGTCATGTATAATTCTTCTATGTTTTAGCAAGCAAATGCTGTGCCTTAAAAGAACAACAATTTTACTGTCATTAAGTTCTTTTATGAGTTTTTTCTTGTGTCTTCCCTCCTCTGCAATGGAAGTTAGGTCTCACAGTTCTTCCCTGCAGTGTAATTAGTCATTTTCCCGTCTATTACTGCTTACTACAAGCAGAATTGATCAACTAGATTTAGCACTAGGAACTTAGACGCTGGTATGATTTTATTCTAGATTTCCTGCACATAAAGAAAAATTATTTGCAGAGGTTAGATGACTTTATCGAGGTTCCACGCTCAGTAAAATTAGGTCAGAATGAAATTGATTCCCTCTGATTTCCAGATTCTCTCTTCCATGATGCATGAAAGCAACACAATGTTTATTCAACAGTAATACCCATATTGTAAGCTGGATGTAACAAAACTCAAGATTTATCAGTCAGGAGAGAGAATACATAAATTGTAAAGCTCAAAGATAAAAGACTCTAAAATTATAAGTTCATTAAAGCAAATGGTCTCAGGCTCAGACTTTGAAAAATATGCTTTTTAACACCCTTTGGATATGGTTCTTAAATTTTTCTAAACTTATATAAAACCACTTGTCATTGTCAACGAGGGGGATTATTTCATGGTCATTTTGACTGTGGCTCATGGTACCAAATAGGTACTTCCCCTATTTTTTGGATATACTGTTTACCTGTTAAACCAAACAGATTGGTTGGGTTGGGGACAATCCTGTGGTCTTTGTTACCCAACATATATGAATAAACTATGTTTGTCTCTGTATTAATTGCTTATTTACAGTTCATTTAAGGCTCTGTTACAGCACCTGGTTTTGCTCTAAAAGCAAGTATGTGAAAAAAATAAATAAAAGTGTGTGCCACATAAACAGCACTCTTCTGAAAACAAGAAAGGCCATTGAATTTGGGTCACAATTTATTAAACCAACTAATGTCCTCTTGAGTACCCTATGACAGTTATGTTCTCCTAGGTTTGGAAAAGCCAGTTACTCAAACCACCTCATTAGGCTGCAGAACAACGTTGTACCTAAGGAGAGTTGTATATGTTTATTTCATAAAAGATAAACTCTATCAAGCTGGGGTGAATTATTAGATTGTCATGATCAAAATGAACCCGGAGTGGAAAATTTTTATCTGGCTTCATATAACAAGTTAATACAAGGAGCAACTACAGAGTTAGAAATGAAATCAACCCAACAATCTGTAAAAACTTAATATGTTTTAGAAGCCAGATTAATACACATGACCAGTGGACTCTGAGCTTCTGGGATAACAGTACCAAAGATAGGTATCTTTGACCTTTACAACCATCTGCTTGCTGTCATTGTTTTACTACTCCTGGTGCTGTTGCCAAGTCAAACTAACACTGACTACCTTCTGTCATGTTGCCTTGGAAAATGGTCAGATAGAATGATATTTGCGGCCTCCCAGAGCTTAGTGCCCATCTGTTCTCAATTAATGGGAAGACTTGAGAAGAGAACGTGCCATGAACCCTCAAACGCTCCATCTAGAAGGCTGTGGTCTTGGCTGCATGTTCTAGGATTAGCTTCCTTTCATCTGTGAACATACAGTCTTACTAAACTGTCACAAGGATGACATGGTGGGAAAGGCCTAGAGGGACAGAGTCCTAGGAGCTAATTCATGCACATTATAGTCAAGGAGGACCATGAAAGGTGTGCTACAGCCAGAATACCTTATCCTGATGAGCAAGAGGAGTGTTGAATGCTTCCTATTTTGTAACATTTCTGTCAGGTAATAAACATGCCTCCTTCATGGTGTGTCAGGAGCAATTTAAATTAGATGTCCTTCTTGTCAAGCAGGGAGGCAATTCGCAGCAGGTAAAACAAACAGGGCTGCCAGGTTACAAGCACCGGAGGGCATGCCCACATCCTCTCCTGCTTTCTAAATTGGGAGTGTGGGGTAAGGGGCTTCCAGTCCTGCTCAGACCATTTGTCTTAGTTTCCTAGGGCTACCATAACAAAATAGCAGCAGCTAGATGCCTTAAAATGACATGCATGTGCTGGCTAGTGGTTGTGGAGACTAAGACCAAACTTACATTGCCCATGGGGTGGGGTCCTTCTTAGGACTCTGAGTGAATCTATTGTTTCATGCTTCCTTTCTGGCTGCTGGTGCATATGGGCAACCCTTGGCATTCCTGGACATCCAGATGCTCCAACCTCTGCCTATCTTTACATGGAGTTTCTCCGTCCATCCATCTCCTTTCTTAATCAATCATAATGCCTGAAGGGGCCATAGTACTTTAAGACCGACTCATCTTAACTTAGCTAATTACATCTGTGGCAAGTCTATTTTGGAATAGGGTCACATTCTGAGGATCTGGGGTTAAGACTTCAACCTATCTCTTTTCAGGACCATGGTTCCACTCCTAACACCATTTAAGCAATTCCAAAAGAAGACCTCAACAGAAAATGACTGAGAAAGGAATGTAGGCAGAAACATTATTTTTACTTACCATCATCTTAAAAAGAAAAAAAATGAAATATATATATTTTTAAAAACTTTTATTTGACACTTAAAGAATTAAAACTCTCACTTAGTGCACTTTGTAAAGAAACTATCAACTCATGGAACAAATAGTGGCCTGACAAGAATTCTGTTCTGAACTTTGGTGAAAATAATCCCTGAAATAAGTAACTTATGACATCAAATGGTCTAGCGCCACTCACCTTGCTGCCCCACAGAAGTGTACCAATAAATGTCTTGAACACCCTAACACAATTTGGTTTCCCTTTATTAGGAACTATGTAATCAGTGAAGGAGTTTCTGCAGCCACATATGGAATTATTGGGAACCCAGAGATAGCCAATTTAAAGTAATATATAGTGGTTGAGTTCATATTTTATGAGCCAGATTACTGGGTCTGTTTGACTGAGTCTAGCGGAGAGATTAACAAATGTGAGTTTTAAGTCAAATCACAGCAATTTGAGAAAGTGTATTCCTCTCGTATAACAAGCTTGTCTCTGTCAAACAAGCCTAGAAGTGGACTGGAGCGTCTGTACCGAGTATTGAATTTCCAGGTACCCTGATGGTCTATTTCACCTTCCAGTATCTGGTGGCGAAAGAATGTTGGCAAGCAGCTGAGGGTCTGACACATTTTGGAAAGCTATTCCCCTGTCAGCAGAGGGATTTTTGCTTTGCCAAACTCAGTACCAAGTGCTCAGGCCTTACTAATTGCAGACGTTACTCTCTGAAAGTCAAAGTCAATGACTCCCTGGATGGTCTTCAAGATCCTGCCTCCTTTCTTCAAAAACCAAAGGTCAAAGTAAGGTCCATTAGCAGCTCTGGTCGCATCTAGACAGCGATGACAGCAGGGTCTGTCTTCTCACAAGGCTCCAGCTAAAATCTCCAGCCTGACCTCTGGCCACTGTGCCTCTCTGTCTGCATTGCAGTTAGACTGACTTGCCTGCAGGTCCCCCAGACGGACACGCCTGCTCATTCTGTTTTCGTTTGCATTCTCTCTTACCTCCGGGTCCCAGCACATTTCCCTCCCTGCTGCTCCTAAGGCCTTTAAGAATCTTGTTTTCTTTAGAACATGCCAACATGTCCTTCAGAACTTAAAGGAGCGTGATTCCATTCAAAACTGATCACAGCATCCCAAATCCGTGCCCAGTGCCCCTTCCCTGCGCTCCCAGGGGCTTCCGCCCCTCAGAGCTGTCTTAGCACTCACTACGCTGTAAATCGTGATTGCTCACATGCTTTACCGTCTTCCCTGCTGGATGTAAGATCCTTGAAAACAAGAACCATGTCCAATTTACCTTGGTGGACTCAGCAGCTAGGATATTGACTGCCTAGTGATGTATTTCTAGTGCTACCACTAAAAAGCTTTGATTTTTCAGTAAATCGTGATGATTGTTGCCACACTCATGGCCACAGCATCCTCAGCCATCATGGAAAAGTTCTTGTGCTTGGACTTGCACTTCTGTGAATTCTTCTTTTCTTTTCTTTTCCATGATGATTGGTAGGAAGAGCTAGGGTGTTGTATATGCAGGAGATTTGTGAAGTGCAAAACACTATGGAAATATGATTGATTCTTGGTAGAAAGTAGAGGAAAGAATGGCTGAGTGTCTGAAAGTGTCACTTGATTGTGGGAAGTGTAGTGTATGAGTATAACATGGCATGTCCACAAAATATCTCATACCTCCTTTCCTTTCTGTGAGGTAAGCTGAGGCAAGCTACAAGTGGATATCTACACGCAGGGATTGTCCGCTGTGGTCCAGGCATCAGGAAGTTTCTTGGTCAGTGTGGTAGTTTTAATACAGCCTCTAGCCTGTTAATTTATATTTACTGGACATTTTTCTGGCTGGGCTCTAAATAATTATTTACTTATAGCCCTTGTTTAAAAAGAAACAAGAACTATGACCTGACTTTACTAAGTACTTAAATTGAATATTACAACAGACACACGTAGGTTTCACTCCAACCACCACACAGCCTCATGAAAAACTGGGGAGTTTCTGCAGAGACGAAGGTCTTTTCTTCTTGCATGTTTCAAGGTTTCACAAATTCCAGCTTCTACTGCTATGTGAACAAGAAGTTTCCTCTTTGGGTTTTGGTTCTTTCTCTGAAAACGCCTGCAGATTACAGACTGGTTTTTGAGACAAATACCATCACAAACGCTTCTCTAGCACAATTGAAAAGCATGGTGTGTCATTAGTACATCCAGAGTTTCTGCAATTATTTTTCACTACAATAGGACGAAAGTCATCAAATTAAGTCAAACCTAATTCTTTCCTGTTTGGCAAAAACAGCACAAAAATAAGCAGTTCAAAAATCACTGCTGCTTCCTAAGGATGGATTTAGAAATTTAAAAGTAGGCATTGGTAATAATCAGAATAAATGATGTGCGTCTTTTTCTTTTTAATCAATTTCTAGAGTCTGCCTCTTCTTCAAATTCCCATGGCCAATCAACCTATGGTGTTGAAGAAAGCCTACTTAAGAGCATAAATTCAACTGCTCATGTTGGCGGGCCATGATAAGCAGGAAGAACATGCCATTGGAAAGCATGGGGACCCAGAAACTATGGTAGCATGTAAATCTGTGTCCCCACAATCGAGCAGGATAACACAGGGAAGAAATCCAGATCTGAGCCACGTCAACAACCAATACACAGATACACACATGCATGTGCCCACAGATACACACATGTACAGCGACGTGTGCACACAGATACACACACGTGCAGGGATGTGTGCACTCAGGCAGATATGCACACATGCAGGGACGTGTGCACACAGGCGGATACGCACACGTGCAGGGACGAGTGCACACACAGACTTGCACTCACAACATACTCTCACACACATAGACACACACATTTCAGGTAAAAAATCCAGAAAAGTCCTCCAAATATTTATTATTGCCTCACAGCTGCTGCCAGCAAAAAGTTTTCCATGTAATTTGTCCTCACCAACATAGACGATGGAATTGAATAAAGGAGTAATAGAATAAGTTAGAAGATAGGAAAAGCCATACAGCAGAGTGAAAAGAGTCTGGTATTAGGATGAATGACAACAGGGTTCTAAATTCTGGTTTTCCAGCAGTGGCTTATGCATCAGACACTAAATTTGAAGCAAGGTCAAAATTGGGAACACTTTTGCAGACCCTGCCTTTTAGGAGTGATTGGACTTGAACTATTCAATTTTTTCCTTTTTTTAGTGGAATGTGAAATAGGCTGTTGGGTTGAAACATGCTGTTACAAAGCATGACCATTTCGACATATTCTGGGAAAGAAAAATGGTATACTCTTAGCACCACATCCCAGTCTCTGAGCCAATACGAATGTTACAAAAGTAAATTTCTGCATTGTCCAGCTTCCCAGTTGGGTGATAAATCTATTTTGTACATGCAAGCAGGTCACCAAAAGAAAATAAATCTGAAATGAAAATGGCAGGCTAATAAACAATCTCAGTGCAACAGCAAAAACAAAACACCAAATAAATGTGGTCCTGTCACTGTAAATCAACAAATATTGGCTATTACATGGAACATTGATATTAGCGCTCAAATGGAAGTATGTATAAAAAAAAATTCAAACACAGATCTAAGCCAGGGACAGGACGAAGACAGTGTTGACAGCCTCTCCACCGACAGGGAAGCCATTTGCTTCTCTGCCTATGAACATCTCTCTTTACAAAGTGAGAAGTTTGCTTAGATGATTGTTAAATTCTGGCTCTAACCACTTAAAGAAGACTACAGCCGGCAGCAATTTCCGTCAGCCTGTGTATCGTTACATCCCCCTTCACGAATTCGTCTGAATGCAATCCATGCTTGCTTTTCTACAGAGACTCTAATTGGAAAATTAGTATTGTTTGAGAAGCACCAGCTTAGTCTGAAAATGAGATGCCCTCAGTTTGACATGCATATCTAATTTCTTCCACAATTGCATAAAATAAGAAAGAACAGTGTTCTCAACCAATCCTGACAGCTTTTATCACAAGCTGTTCAACAAACGTTTTCTGTCCAAGAAAGCTGATTAGACAAAACAGCCGGTGGAGCCACAAAGAAGAACATTCATTATTTACCAAGAGAATATAAAAGATATTTAAAGTGAATGAATAGCTGGCACAAAAATGACTCTTAAAAAATCTAAGCTTTTTTGATTATAAAATTTCTCAGGAGTGTGGCATTCTACACCATTAGAGGCTAAATTTCCATCACATTAACGCGGATAGATGTGATTTTTCAGCTTTAAATTAAGTGGGTCTGATGTAGGCTTCTATTAAACACAGAACACTTCCTTTTGCAATTCTTAGAAAACTGCTCTAGAGATGATGTCTCAGTGACTACAGAGGAGTTGAAGTGTCTAGAGACTTTACTATCCTCATTCAGAAAGAAATCCTGAAGCCTTTGGATCTCCATTATTGATCTCATGATCAATATGCTCCCTTCAAATGGGATGCAAGGAAATGGGTGATACAGAGAAAGGAAATTCCGCTGTCTGCCCCCTCCGCTGCAGCGCGAAAAGGAAGATCTGCGCTTGCCACGGAATTCCAAAGCCCACCTCTGCCTTCATCTCCCGTATTCCCCAATTCCGTGCAAGCACCATTCTGACTTTAGCTAAGCATCTCCCAATGCTTCTCACATCTTTTCCCCACCATACACCAAGAAGTTTCCTGTGTCTTTTTTCTGTTTGGGAGTGTGTCTGGAAGACTCAATTTGTAGGCAGGTGAGCTCGACTTGGAAGGGAACAAAGGAGACAAAGAAAAGGACCCTTTGCACTTTGTGCCCGAAAGCAAATCACTCTCCAGCCTTGCCTCCTCCGGCTTACCGTCTCTTGTGAGCTTAGTAAGACAGGCAGCCCCCTCGCCCTCCCTCTTTCTGGTAACTTACATTCCTGGCACCCTGTAGGACCTTGACACTTTCTCAAGTCAGCTTAAGGGACGCCAGGGAAATTTCTGAGTGACGCTATGGGATTGATCTCTAGAATTATCTTAGAATTATTAATACCTTGCCTGATTTACATAGGTTGATGCTGTTTTTTTTTTTTTTTTAATTCTAATTCAGATTAGAACTGAAAAGGAGTTCTGGAGTCAGACTACTTCGATTTAAGCCACTAAATAACTATATAAACTCACACCGTGCATGAGCCATCTATCCGTAAAATGAGAATGATCATAATATTGAATTCATAAGTATCCGGTGCACAGCTCCTTACAATTAAATGTTCAATGAATCTCAGTTCTTACCCTTACTTCTCCACACACCAAGAGGATTTTTAACTAGGGAGAGTTGAATTCACCTGCGATGTGAGAGATACCATAACCAGTTTACATATCAAATATTTGGATATTATACAGGGTAGACATAAAGTTTGCGGGCAATTTAAAATAGTTTAACATAGTAAATTGCACATGAATTTTATGTCCACCCTGTATAGATATATGTCTGACATAGACAGACGCACACACCAGATGTTCTCAATCAGAAAATAACAAAAGTAAAAACTGACACTGCTTAGTTTTCTAAGGATAGATTCCAATTGCTGTCTTTCTCCAAAGACATTACCATATCAATTTCCTCTGAAAGAAGAAAGTATAGGAGAAAATGTAGTGGCCTGAGCCAAGGAAAGACAGTTCTAATAGCGCTCTCAGACAAGAAAAGTGTGTTTATTTTAGACCAGCTTATCTGAGAGACTCAGTTTCTTTGTATGTTTATGATGCAAGTTCATCTTTGGGTGGATTAAGGTATAATATAAAAAATTGAGGTTGGTTTAGAGAATCTCTATAATCCCCCTCACTCATCCTTCTTCCTTTGATGCTGTAATTTTACCCAGAATTAACCAATGCATCCCTGTATAGACACCTCTGCAAATCCCTGTATAAAACCATTTCTTATACATCTCATTTGTTCCTCACATTGAATACAAGGGAATTAAATCCCACTAATATCTTCAGCAGAATGACTGTGCCATTGTCACGATGCTAGTTTCGCCTTAACTAGCTGCAAAACAAACTGTATGAAATAGAAAGGTCAGTCAGTTACCCTTTCTCAGTGGAGCAAACAGACTCAGGACAGTTAAATGACTTGTTATCGTTCATAAAGACTCCTTGAATCCCTGGCTGGGTGGTGTCAGCCTGGGCTAGGTCTCATTCCTCTTCTCCAGATCTGGAGAGTGGAGTCATCCCATCTGGACCATGAAGATGAGGAACAGTGGAGAGAGAGCTCTTCAGAAAGAAGAGGGCCATTTACCTGAAGACAACGTCTGCTCAGACAGAATCACAGGCTCACTCTGAAGCTGGCATTCTTCTTCCCCTCATCCTCTCGTCTTCCCCCCCAGTACACCTTCTAAAGCATCCTTCACCAAAACAAAGTCTTTCAGGACCAGCCCTCACTTAAAGTGCAAAATCCAAATGCTTTAGTCCTGGGCCCTTTCAGATCTAGGCCCATGGATCTTTCCAGTCTCATGTACTCTCTCCCCATCCAGGGCCTGCTGAATCAGTATCACCAAATCCTACAATCTGTCTCTTCTCTCATACCCCTTTCCTCTATCCTATAATTCTTCCCCTTTCTGTCAGTATGGTGGAGACATACTCTTCCCTTCATGGCTCTGCGCACATATCATCCCATCAGTATCATCTTTCCTGGAGGATTCACCTCATCTTCTTCGCCCCCACATCATTTTTCCAGCCTCCAATTGGACACATATCAGCCACGATGCATTGCAGTGAGCATTTATAGGGGCCTGATCCCTAAATCACTACATTGTGAGTTTCTCAAAAGAATATTTTTTCTCATGCCCTTTGGTAGTTTCAAAGCCTAACACAAAGTCTATCATAAAGTGGTTGCTTAAAAAATATTTTCAGGGTTTATGAGTAACTGAATGACTAACTTAAATGAATGAGTGAATGAGTGAATGAATGAGTTTGGGTATTGGATCTGAATTGACTCCTAACATGGGCTAAGCCTCCCTCTATAGACCTCTTGGTTGAAAGGAAATTCTTTGCTTCCAACTGGAGAAGGACATTAATATCAAGTATTTTAGAAATAGTCAAAGGCCTGATGAACTTGAGGCATTTTCTAACCAAATGCTTTTCATCTCCTGGTTCAGCCGATAAGGAATGGAAGTAATTGAATGGCCACTCTTGTCTAGGATGTCAATATACATTTATCAAGGTTTCAAGGCAGTTTCTCCTTTGAAATTTTAAAAGATGTGACTCTTGGCAATACTGTATAAATATTAGGTTATTTTCCTGATTTTTTATTTTTATTAATTTTATTTTATTTATTATTTTTTTTTTTTTTTGCAGTTTTAGTCTGGGGCTGGGCTTGAACCTGCCACCTCTGGAACATGAGGCCAGCGCCTCACTCCTTTGAGCCACAAACGCCACCCTGATTTTTTTTTTTTCTTAAGAACTATCATTTAAGTCATCTGCCAAGATAATTTCATTATGTCCTTGGGGCAAGTCAACACACCAGCAATTTGTGTCTCCATTTTTCAAATTCACCAAGCAAGAACTCCCAAATTTTGAAATAAGCCAACACAAATCTTTCGGAGACAGAGTTAGAAGGCAGGGAAGAGACAGGGCATGAACTATTTAGACTTCCCAGAAGCTTGTTAAAAACAAGCTATGATATTCTCTTACACTGTATTAATTTCTCTCTCTCATTCTTTTTGCCTTTTCTTCTTCTTCTTGCTGTAAATGAAGTTTGGGTTAAACTGCTTTTTCACACCAACTGTATTTTTTAGATGCCCAATTATAAATTCTTAATCACACGGCACCTTGCATGCTAGCCAGTGGTATACACACTTCATCTTTGACTCTAACAAGTGCACAGTCCCAGCCAAGGCTCTCTGCCCCTGCGAGGCATAAGATCATAGAGGTGGGGTTGGCAAGAGAGGGATATGCCAGAATCTAATACATTTAGGACTAAAAAGAGAGCAGCAGCCCAAATCAGTGTTGTGAGTCAGATGAATTCTTAGTCTAATCAAGAATGCTGTAACATTTCTTAGGAGTATCATTGAGAGCCGCTGAGTCCATGAGGACACAGGGATGGTGACAAGAGGGGCCTTCACAGAGGTGTGACTCATGGCTCCCAAGAGAGTCATCTGAGTTGGAGCAGCCTTGCAGTCATCAGCCAGGAGGCTAAAAACGTAGCTCCAGTTACTGGAAAAGAGGGCTACTGGCTCAGTGACCCAAGAAAAGAACCTCAACATTTGGGAGAAATTGTCCATAAAAGTCAAAGAAACAGAGGCCTATTTAGGAAGCCCAAATCAGTCCAGGAAAAGTACAGATACACTCTCAGAAGCTCATGTAGAATTTTTCTAGGCTGCCACATGGATGTCATGCAGAAAAGCATAGAGCGTGGGCCTCCAGTCACATGGATTTCAGTTTGAAGTCGGTCGTTAGCTTACCAGATGTGTGACTTTGGAAAAGTCACTGTCCTCTCACGCACTTCAAGTGTGTATCATCCAGGATGCTTTCAGCAGCAACTAATGAATCAAAACAGAAAATTTCAAATTGACAGTTAAGGAGTGGGTGCATTGGCTTGTCTAACTGGAAGTCTTCCTTAGGTGTGTCAAGGTGCCAAAACGTCTGGATCTGGTTTGGACTTCAAATCTGACCACTATTAAAATGAGAAGAAATGAAAGATGTGCTTTCAGGATCATTCTCTTCAGAGTGAAAGAGGACCTTCTTTCCTGGGAGTCCCCAAACAAGCCTGCCACTGGAACTGGGTTGCACGTCTATTTCTCAACAAATTTCTAGGGCCAGACAGAGTCATGAGCTGAACATCTTAGGCTTGAGACCTTGAAAAACTCATTGGCAAGGTATAGAGTTATTATTACACGGACAGGGGCCTCTCTGAGTGTTGGTGATGCCACCAGTTTCCTGGGAGGTCTTCAGTCTGTGTTGGGAAGAGGTGAATATCTGAACCAAATCGGGGTTCAGATAATCAGAAAAATAAAACTAGGAACTGGAACTAGACAGGTTACTGACAATAATACCTACAAGTTTATTCATCTATAAAAGGGGCGTAATTATAGCGCCCCCTGTAGAAACTATTGGGAGGTCAAAAGGAGTTAATTCACAGGAAACACACAGCTCAATAAATGTGATGGCTGTTATTTCTATTATTTCTGTTATTATGATTATTTTGTTTTCTCCACTTCCCATCTTCCTTGTTAAACCCCCTTGTTCCCCTTTTTTGTCCCTCCACCTGCTCTGTGTCTGTATTTGTGTCTTTGACTTTCAGCCCACTCTTTTTTTTATCAGCTCACTTATCTGGTTCTTGACAGCAGGTCTGCTGCTTATATTTACTTGAGAAACAAGTACACCAGCATCCTCCTTTAAAGATGACGGCTTAAATTATATCAAAGTCAGCAAACACACAATTCTAGGAACAATGTGGAATACATAATTGAAGAAGGCTGAGCCACGGGCTTTGCAAAGTTCACTATGCTGATGCCCAGCAGTGTGAATGGCATGTGGTTGATATCCAATAAACATCGAATTAAATTATTATCTATGAGAGTAATGTGTGCACAGATAATCAATGGAGAGCAAGTTGTGGGAAGTATAACAGTAAGATGTGAATAAAGTGTTTTAGCAATTGGTAAGGAGTTGATGTAGAAATATTAATTCAAACTGCTGTGTGCTTTGGAAAGGTTTCTTGGAGGAGCTGAAACTTGAGCCAGAGGGTGAAGAATTCTAGCACAACTTTAGGCCAATGAATGTGTAAGCTCAGTTTCCAAGTGCCAGATGTATTCTTGTATTCCATCTGTCTATTCTACACATGAAATCATTTTAGACAGTTCAACTTTATCAATTGCTTATCTTGGAAGGCTTTCTGATTTTAGTTGGATAAAAATTGATGTTCAGGGAAGTTTTCACTAAATATCACATAGTCTACGTATTAAGTAATACGTTCTGAAACAGAATACCAGATGAAAGGCATCTGAGAAGCAGAATCCAACATTGCTTTCCCCCACGTGTGTGCAATTTCCTGATGAGGCAAGGCAATGTTTTACATCGTTTCCTGCAGTCTTCAGGGTTTGCTTTTTCAAGCCATGTAGCCCTGCTATTTATTACTTCGTGTTTAGTTTGTCTTCAGTAATGAAAAAGATTTAAAGATAACAAGATGAATACTTGGGGGTTGTAGAAAACCTGGCCTCATTTTTAAGCCAGAAATAACTTGTAGCACAAGTCTGAAACTCAAAATAACAGAACATATAAGGAGAAAATCAGCAAAGCACTGTAGTTTTAACTAAGTGACCAGTGACCATTGCTATGAAAACAACTCTGCCACCAACTGGTATAATTTTTTATCATTCATTATCACGCCTAGCAAAAGGCATCTTGTGCAAATTGAGAGAGCATAGGAAGCGGTCCAATTGGCGATTGTATCTTAACATATTATGCATGTCAGTGAAAAAGCAAAATGGGTTTCAATTCTCCAGACACTCAATCTTTATAGTATATTTTAAGAACAAAAGACAGAGCCTCTAGTTCCAAGCATACCAAGTATGTTTTCATAAGTTTGGTCTCAGTGTGTACTTGTCAATTTTTTTAAAGAAAGTAGGTGGTAAAAAAAAAAAAAATAATGTAGCACAGACTAATATCCATAATGTTTTGACAACATTTATCATAAGTATAATTCCTATAACATGAGATATTCAAAATATTATTCTCATTCTATCATAGACATTAAAACATTTGAAAGTATAAAATAAGAAATGTGGTTGAATTCAGAATATTTATCGGGGGGACGTAATCATTTCATTGAGATATCAGATGGGATATTTTCCTTTTGATATCCAATCCCAACACTGAGTTCATTAGTGAGAAAGCCAAGTTGATGTGGACAATACCCAAGTACATTTAACAGTGCAAGTCTCCATTTTTTATTATATAAAATAAGGTAAACATGATATGTAAGCGAAGTGTCTGGGAGGATCCCTTTGCTAGAAGCACTAAGTAGAGAATATAAAGCTGCAAAGACTTTGTAGCAGTTACCATGGTGATCACTCTTGAAAATATGCATAAAGACATTGAGATTTATTAGAAAAGATGATGTAGAAGGCTTTCGAGGTTATCAGGCTGAGCTTCCTATTCTCTGACGGGTCAGTGGATGTACATACACACTCTCCTCTTCCCTTCCCATCCACGAGTGCTCACAGATCCACCACTGCTGCAACTGAATTCACAATAACAATAATAATAATTTCAAGATCACAGCTGAAGAAGCATCCGTACCCAGGAACAAAGAAGGCAGCTCGGGAAAATAAGAGTTTAGAATGTTAAATGTATTATCCATCCAAATAGCCTTTAACATAAAAACAGATTGAAAATTAAATGAACTAAGAATAAGCTCTGTCAAACAGTCAGGTTTTGTTTCCAGAGTCCAGACTGTGCTTTCCAGTTCTAGAAACAATCAGGGGTCAGGAAGATCTCCAGTGAGGGCCTAGCGTCTGCAGGCTTTTGAGTGGAACACTGGACTCTGTAGAGCTTGTAGAGTGAAAAATGATGCCATAAATAGACACTGAACATGTACACAGGCTAGGAATTATTTTAGGTTCTAGGGTTATCAGTTAATAAAGCAGAAATTAAATATGTTATCCTTGAAGCTTATGGTGTAAAGAGTCAAGCAATAATAAACATAATGAGTTAATGGTATGGTGAGTTAGAAGGTGATAAAATGCTATGGAAGAAAAAAAAGGGGGGGGAATTATGAGTGGAGGTGTACTAACTAACCAGCTTCTGTAAACTCAGACTCAGTGTTTTAACGTTGGCCTAGCATGCATAGGTTAGATGCTCTTGTTCTTTTCTTTTTTCTTTTTTAGAATCTCTTTTTGTCACCCTCGGTAGTGTGCTGTGTCATCATAGCACACAGCAACATCAAACTCTTGAGTTCAAGCGATTCTCCTGCCTCACCCTACTGAGTAGCTGGGACTACAGGCGTCAGCCACAACACCCAGCTAAATTTTTTTTAGAAATGGGGTCTCCCTCTTGCTCAGGCTGGTCTCAAACTCCCCATGAGTTCAGGCAATCCCCCCCTCCTTGACCTCCCAGGGTGCCAGGATTACAGGCGTGAGCCACCGTGCCCAACCTAAATATCCCTTGTTATAAACTCCCCAATAATAAGTCTGAGTCACCTGGCGTCAGCCTCCTAACTCCCTCATTCCTTCCCACCCCTCCTTGGGTGGGGGAGTCCTTCTCCAACTCCTTCTTGACCGTGTGCTTTTCAAATGCAAACCAACCAAACTGGAGTCCAGACCCTCAACCCTTATCAGGCGCTCATCCTCTGGGCTATTATATACCTGCCCTGTAACACTGAATTGCACATTTCTGTTAATTAAACTTCTATTATAACAACCTTGTGCTTAGAGTCATGTCCAAGGATAGAGAAGAGGGGCTGTTGTTAAGCCCCTCTTCTTCCCATCATAGATGAGGCAGGGGCACCGTCACAAGATGAGTCTTGGAATTTTTGCTCCATCCTTAAGCCCAAATTCTTCCTTCAGTATTATGGTTACAATGGGTCTTCCCAGGGAACGAGCTATTTCTTCTTACTCCCTTAAGAAAAATGATGGTGAGGCTGGTGTTGCCGCCGAGAGCTTATAGGCAAGACGCACACATGAGATGCCCTGGATCAAAGTCTCAGCCCAACCTTTGCTCATCAGGTGATTCCGGGCTATCCAATCAACCTCTCTCTGTAGCTTGACTGTGCCCAGAACTAAGTGAATGGTGAAGGGGATACCAAAATTGACGGGATATTGTGATTAATTAATGTAATCTGCAGGAAATCTCTATTGGAGTTCCTGGAACAACATGGGCACTAAGGAGACCTCAGTTGCTGTGTATATTCATTTCTTTCTGTCTTGCTGGTTTTAGTTCAGAGACCAAAGTTGGTGGTAGAGAGGAGAGACAAACTCCCAGATCTGTTCATGACATGTAAGAAATCAGCATCATCTTTGAGAGGAGTCCAGCTGTGTCTAGGCCCACAGGTCCTCAGGATTGGCTCAAGGTCACCGGTCCTGGATTGGTTCAAGGTCATGGGTCCTGGATTGGCTCAAGGTCACTCTTCAGTGAAACCACCTTACTGCCAGCATGCAGAAGCATGCACACTTCCCACCCCTGGTCTTCCTCTCACAGTGAGCTTCCCATTTGTCAGGACAAACAGCAAAGTGGCATGAAATGTCAAATTTTTCCATGTATCTTCCTAGAAAGTGACTCAACCACAAACTTTCATTCTTGATTTCTGTATTTGAAATTTCACATGAAGGGAAGACAGTAATGTTTGGGGATGCTTAAGCTATCATAACAAAATGCCATAGACCGGGCGGCTTAAACAGCAGAAATCTACTTTCTCACACTTCCAGAGGCTTGGGGTCTGAAGTCAGGGCCCCGGCACGGTCAGGTTCAGAAGCGAGATCTCTTCCTCTCGTGCAGATGGACAGCACCTTCTCTCTGTGTCCTCAAGTAGCTGAGAGAGAGAGTGCAAACTCCCTGGTGTGTCTTCCTATAAAAGCACTAATTTCATCACAAGGGTCCCACCCTCATGACTTCATCAAAACCAAATTACCTCCCAAAGGCCCCATCTATAAATACTATCACGTTGGGGGTTAGCGCTTCAGCTTATGAATTTTGGAAAGACACAATTCTGTCCATAACAGAGACTGAGCTGTTCCTCCCTTTGGCCTGACTATAAGAAGTCCTAAAGCAATGTTTGCTGTGCATATTACAGGCCTGCTAAAAATCTCTATTTAACCCATTTTTAAGAATCCTTTGAGCATGCGATGCATATCTGCTGAAAAGGCGGGTTCATTTAAAAATTAGATTCACTGAAAACAGGAGATGCTGTGATAAGTGTCCAAGCACCCAATGTTCAATCAGAATTCCTTTATAAAATTCAGAACATATTTGCATGGATGTCTTTATTCCTACCAGAAAACAATGGAGAGAGACACCTGCAGTCCTAATTTCTTTGACTACATTTGAATTGAACATTTGTAAAAAGTAACAATCTATAAAGGCAATAGCAGTTCAGATCAGCGGTGTTATTTACTAATACTTCTCTGACCTTACTATAGCTTACACTCCAACTGCTGAGAAAGTATAACATATACTCTCTAACCCTTGGTCATGAGGGTGCAAGAAGAGTAATGTATAGAAGGAAAAGACAAGAGTGCCCTGCAGATACATTTTTTGTTTCCAAATTCCTATCACGGTATGCCCTCCACCTCTTCCCAGGCTTTAGCTCTGATACTGAGGGTATTTGTGTGCGGCTGACAATTTCATGTCCCAGTAGGAAGAGGAAATGACTCTTGGAAAGAGCTTATATTTGACCAAAGAGGAAGAATTGGTTGGTGAAGTGAATGTGACAGGAACCTGGGAAGAAAACGTTCCTCTTGTATATACCCTGTTCTCACTTCTATGGCAATCAATTTTAGACACTCTATCTCAACACCCCCAGAGCACAAGAGTATTCGTCAGGTTATATTTCCTGAATTGAGTTTCTGATAAGTTGGTCTCCCATGCGGTTCATTTCCATTTTCAGTGCGTTGGGCAGACTTCTTTTATACTACAGAATCTTGTGCAGTGCTTTCTCAGGATACTCAGGACATTTGTTTTCTTAAATAGACAATGAAACTTTGGAACTAGAAATAGGTAATGAAAACTTGGAACTAGGAAGAGACATATGAATGCGAAGATGGGAACCCTTCCTGTTTTCTTCTCAACGGCAACTGTGGTTTTAAGAGTTTCTGACTCACTTATATCCTTCTGCTTTAAATTAATGCTTGAGGCAAAACAGGATCAACAAACATCTCTTGAGTAATTAATCCTCTGTATAAGACACAGAGGAGAGCTAACATTTCTAGGACCTACGTGCCAGGTGATATATTGGACACTTTTTTCACACGGTCTCATTGAATCTTCAAAGTCACCGTACAGAATGGGAATTTTTCTTGCTATAGAAGAAGTTAAGATGGATGGAGATTAGGCAGAGCTAGGATTGAGAACTGGGGTTTCTGATCTCCAAGCACTCATTCCAAAATTAAAGCCTCCAAGCTAAGAATCTGGAAAGGATATAAAAGCAATACTCAATCTGAGCCCCCCTGAAGCTCTACGAACTAATTAGGGAGAATCACAGGCTAATCAAAACTTGGAACTCGAGAGTCTTAGAAAGCATCTAACAAGTTTATTAGACACACGAGGGGCGCAAAGTGCAGATTCACACAGTGACTTGCCAGAGGCCACACAGCTGATGTTAGGTGGCTGTTTTTAGTATTCTTGGCAGCTGATGAGCTTAACTCAACTTGATGTATTTGGGCCCAAAGGAACTGGTGAAGTCCAGGGAGTAAAGTAACCAGTGCACTAGAGAAATGCGTGTGGACTTCAGGAATGGCCAGAACTAGGGACACAACCAAGCTTCAGAGGGGCTTCCTCCCAGTGACAGGAAAAAGCAGATGCATTCAGTTTGGGGCAAGGGTCTGCCCCTTCTTCTCACTGCTTGTCAACCCACTTCTAATTCTCTGCTCCAGTCATACTGAGATAATCCTGAATCCCAATATAACATACTTCCCACTGACCTGAAGACCTTTGCACATGGCATTCCTTCAAATGCCTTAAATGTTCTACCTCTTGCTCTTGAGGAATTTCCCTGTCTCCCCAGATATCAGCTTAGACATCACTTCTTTCCCAGATCCAAGTCAACTTTCCCTCTTTTGATTCTTAGAAAGCCATATGCCTCATCTCTGCTGGCATTTTATCCACCTTCGGACTTTTTTGTTTTTTAATTTGTTTTCTCCACTGGATTGTGATCTCCTTCAGGGTAGGGACTATATTTCTCGCATTCAGAGTGATAATCCCAATACGTAGCATAATACCTGGCATAGAGTATCAATAAACATTGCATTAGCAAGAAAATGGGAGATAAATGAAGCCAACCATCTGGAAACCGCCAAGTGAGTCACGTTCTTTTGGGTATTTTCATGTTCAATTTCATTATCTTGGCACGCACTCTCTCCTTTAATCCTCTGGCCAACCCTTCCCAGGGCAGGCGTCCTCTTATCTAGAAAGCTTTCTCTTTAAATGTGTTTATACTGCCGTACCTCAGTCTTCAGACTTCCATAATTGATGGACCTTCAGTTTTCTTTATGAACCCTTCCAGAAGACGCAAATAACCTGTTTGTCTTTGCAAACTAGCACCTAGCATTTAGTAAACGAAACAAACTCTTGTCTAACACACCGTGAGTAAATGGTAGGGGAATGATCATAGCAAGCTATTGAAATGTCTACCTTTAATCATTATATTGCCTGTTAGAAAACAGCCTTTTAACACAGTTTTGCTTAATCCCTTTTAAAACACTGACCACATTCCCGATGTAAAGTACTATTCTTGCCTCAAAATCAAGGCTCTGAAGTTTGCCTTTAGGGACCTCTTGGGGGACCTGTGAAAAATCAATTCCCTACAAGAAATTGTCTTAAGCTGAAGGTCAATCTACTCAAACATAAACCCACAGGTTTCTTTAAAAATCACTGAAACAAGCCCTTTCTTTTAGAACACGCTTCTCAAGATAAATCTCTCCTTTCAGAGTTGGAGAAGCCATATCTCTGCTTTAATTCTGATTTGCAGATATTCCCTGCAACACTGTACACTCTTTCATGCTATAGTTTATGAATTTGTTAAAGAAGAAAGTCTTTATGGTATTTCCAACTATAATATACCCTGGCTTGTTTTTTAAATTACTGAATAACCTTAAAACTTCTGACTATTTAACTTGGTTTACTACAAAGTAGGAATGAATTAAAATTAAAAAAAAAATCAATCTATAAATTTAATATCTTCAACTTTGATCATTTGTGACCACTTATCTGTGGGAGGGTGACCTGTGTTAAACAGGACACAGAAATTGGTGCTGTGAACTATTTTCCGCAGGAAATCCAATCATGTTCATGATCCTATAATTTTACTTTTATAAAATTACAGAAGGAGGGAGAAGGGAGGGAAAGACGAATGATTGAAGAAAATACAGCAAAATCTAGTAGATTTTGGCAGAGTTTTATTCTAAGTGTTATTCCCCTACCCCAAGCTTTCAATGGTGATAATACAGGCCTCAAATCCCTGGTAACAGGAAAATAATAATAGGCAACAAAATATAATCTAATTCATATCCTCTCACTTTTATTTTCTTCAATATAAAGTTTCAAAAATTCACTCAAAGCAATTGAAAACATGTTAAGATTTTAATAAATTCTTAACAATACATTCTTTTCCACCTTCTCGGTTTCCTTATAATTAAATCCATCAGGGCAAAACACTACTAGGTGGACCCATCACTTGGATTATTACTGACTGGAGTCACTACGAGTTTCTGGAGTTGAAACTAAAATCATGAGCAAACTGTCTTCTTCATGAATCCAACAGTTTGTCAAATAAGGCAAGTAACTTCATTTCCATCACGCTAAGGTTTTGGCATGTGGGTGATATTAATATTAAACACCAAAACTATTCTTTTGGAAATGTTTTCAAGTATATCAGTGGAAGATCCTTTACTTTGTGCAAATGTAGGTGAGAAGCTGCTTAACAAAATGAAAAGAAAATGACAGAATCAAAGTTGTCGAGGCAAAAATAAATCAGCAAAAATTTAAGTTTGGGCTGCTGCAATGGCTCACGCCTGTAATACTAGCACTCTGGGACGCTGAGGCAGGTGGATGGCTTGAGCTCAGGAGTTCAAGACCAGCCTGAGCAAGAGCGAGAACCTGTCTTTAAAAATAGCCAGGGGTTGTGGCAGAAATCTGTAGTCCCAGCTACTCAGGAGGCTGAGATGAGAGAGTTGCTTGAACCCAAGTCACAGCACTCCACCCAGGGAGACAAGGTAAGACTATCTCAAAAGAAAAAGAAGTTTATCTTTAGCGTTACTTTGTAGAAGTTTAAGTTTTATGAAGACTGTGACTTTTTACCCAGCCTACCCAAAATAGAAGAACACTTTTTCTGTTAACAGTTTTTCCAGATCGCTGTTAATAAAAAAGAAAAACATTCAATCGGCAAATAGAAACATTGCTATGTATACTTAGCATCTTGGGGATGGTGGGAATAAGGTTTCCTCAGAGTAGAAAGGAACATTTGATGAGATAATCTATTTTCTTTCTTAGTGGAAAAAAAAAATCAATCTTTTGGAGAGCAACAGGTTTTGTTTGCTTGCTTTGTTTTTCAGACAGACCATGACAGTGTGTTCTTTACATTTGTATTCATATTTAGATAGACTTTCTTAACTTGGGATTTTCCGTATGCCTCAAGAAGCTGCTACAAATAAGACCTAAGAGATGGAAGCTGCAAGTCAAATCACTTGGAATGAATGTGTTTTCTTCTGTCGATCATAGGGATGATTTCTATTCACATCACAGGAAAAGTGCTATCTGTCTAGCATTTCCAAGCTAATGCCTAACCAAGCCATCAATCAGTGAAGGTCAGAAGTGCTTAGGGATAGAAGGGACCCTGGAAACCAGCAAATTCAACCTCTGCCACCAACATTTCCCCATGCACAGTACGTACAACATTTGGTTTGAAAGCATCTAAGGTGCAGGCAAAAGGGGCTCCCCACAGGCCTGCAACACAGTCCACACCACTGGCATGCTCCCTAACATTTGAGAACAAAAGGGAATTATCTTTCACATGCCGGCTTTTCAATTATTGAAGATGGATATTGGGATACTCCTAAAAAGTTCTTTCTGAAAATCTGGCAACCAGGTGTAGTAACATATCTGATGGAAAATATGCAAATGACAGATATGACTCAAATCATATTTAAAATGGAAGAAAGAGATTAGCATCAGGACAGTTATTCACCAGCGTTTATGAGCCCTTGTTACTAGAAGACTAAAATTAAATAACATTACATTAAATATTTAAGACAGAGTGACCTCCGTCTCTTCTGAAGCCCCTGATGTGGGTCTTATGCTACAGCTACCCGCTTTGTTATGGCTACTTTCTGTCTTGGTAAAATGCATGGAAACTTTTTGTTCACTAGCAATACCTATGCCTGGGTACTTACCCTTGAAATTGTGGCGAGGGGCTCAAAAGGAATAAGAAATTCACTTTGGAACAGTTTAAAGTATACAATGCTCTTCCTGGAATATCCGAAGATGCTTTTAGAGTTTGATCCACTCTTTAGAACTATTGACATTCTGCTATATCATGTTATTCAATAATTCCCTTCCTTGGATTTTTTCCCCCTTTCTAAAAACCCGGGGCGGGGGGGTGGGGAATCTCTCGAGCAACAAAGTTTCCTCTAGTATTTGTATTCTTCACTATAAAAAGTTGCTGTGACCAGATTTTCAAATGAAGGGAAAGATTGTTTTTATGTCAACAAAACTTTTCTAATATGCAGGATTGAGTTCCTGGACCACTAGGAAAAATAATCCCTCAATTCTTTTCCAGACTCCAAATGAGCTACAAAGTAACTTTACAAATGTTATTTCCATTGCAGCCACCCTGCTATCATTTTTTACAATGCTATCTACCTGCATAAAAAATACTTTTGAAGTAGTTGCTGCTATAGCAACTGAATATTTTTTTCAGTACAGGCGGCCTAGGGTACAAACTGCAAAACTGACAATCTTCTTGATATAATCCTCTCCGATTATATCAAAACTGAAAGACACAATTGGTTTTTCTCAAAGACTGTTTTCTTCTTAAGGTCTCAGATCTCAGACTTTGGAGTAAAATTTGCATCCTGCATCATGTTCTGAATGAACAAACATTGTCTCAACTGCAATTGTACTTTTGATACTGATTTTAAGTTGCACAATCAAGTTCTTATTTCATTTCACTTCCTTTTAAAGTTGACTTCATGAATCACTCTCCCGTAGTTTTTCCTATGAGCGGTTTAATGAAGGGGGTAAGGAAGGAGGGAGAAATTGAACCACTGTTAAGGTCAGAATAATGGTGGCAGCTGTTATTCTGTGAATGGCCAACACAGTTCAGACACAGCACGAGCTCTATGTGCAAATTATGTCACTACATCCTTAAGGAAACCTTATCAGCTGGATGAGGAAGGAAGGGAAGAAGCATGAGCTCAGTTAGCCTAACTTCCTACACTATGAGTGAAAACCTCCATTATAGCGTAAAACGTTCCAGTCCAAGATATTCCTGCAAAGAGAACAGTATTTACAAAGCCCACAGGTCAGAGACAGCTTTTGAGAAGATGTTCTTCTCAGTGGCAAAGGGTAGAAGCTGATAAACTGATTTCTCCAACTTTAGACATTCATCAAATGGGGATTATATCTAATTCAGATATGTACATTTCATTCACATGTGATATATACACACATATACATGCATATATATACCCATATACACACACATAGCATTCCTGAATGAGATGTATAATTTATAATTTGACATTTTATAAAGATGACAAAGAGATTCCTTGAGAGTGTCTAAAGCCATGCTCTGAAGTGAAAACCATAAAGAGTTTGCTTTATTTAATAATATTCCAGAAATGATAAAGCACCACAAAGGATAGTTACCAGTTTCTAGCTCCTTCACGTACAGGAACCGGAGAGAATCCATGAGTGAGCGGGGGTGGGACGGGGGAGCAGCTGAGGGAAGAGTCTGCCCATTTCCATAATGACCAAGTCCCCTCATGAGGGTCCCACGCTGTCCTGGCCTCGCCAGGTGAGGTGCTTCCATGAAAAGGTTAAATCTTCTTCATATCAAGCATCCGCTCCACAGATTTTCTAACTGGTTTCTACCAAAGTTGCAGCTCCCCTTCAAATGTTGATGGTCCCTGATTTCATTCATTTGGTTTGTCTTTATTGAACCTACTCATTCATATAACTAATGTTTACTGAACATCTGTCACACGTTAAATAGAGTGCTATGAAATTAGAACGCTAAAGGGAGACATAGCTTACACTTCGTGACGGAGATATATGAATCATTAGAAAATCACAACAGCTGGATAATTGTGAAGGATTACAGAGGCACAGAGAAGATGTCCTTCATCTGGGCTGGAGAAGGAGGGTGCATAAGTCAGAAGAGGTCACATCCGAGGGAAATTAAAGACAGCTCTGCTAGGATATGGGCAGGACTCTTCCAGCTGAGGGAATAGTACAGGTAAGACCAGAGGCCAGAGAGTAAGGTGTGGCTGTAAAGCCCCAAGCATCGAGGACCTGCTAGGACCACCCGGGGAGGGAGTTGCTGGAGCTAAAATGTGTGTGTTAAGCAGGGGCAGGACCTTAGGGGGAACGTAAGCCACCATCCAAAGTTTAGAACTTCGTATATGATAAAGAGAATTTGGGGGAAAGTAGCATGATTGTAGAATGATCACAATGGCTGTGGTGTTCCAAGAATCTCAGAGGGCGGCCCGTGTGCATTCAGATAACGTCCAGGAGGCCCCTGAGGGTCCCCAGTCCCTTACCATGCTGACAGCTTGTTCTTCGGACCAGCAACGCCAGCGCAACCTGGGAGCTGTGCAGAGCTCAGAGCATCAGGCCCCTCCCAGCCTCACCGAAGCAGAAGCCTCATGTTCTCAGTCTTCCCAGGTGGCATGTTAGGGTGAGGGTTGACGTTTACGGAGTGTTGTGCTGCACAAGTGATTCTCAAACTTGGGAGCTCATTGCTCTGTATCATTTAAGAAGCTTTAGCAAAATACCGATGCCTAGGTCTTAAGAAAGTATCTCTCTTTGACCAAATTCTAGCCAGGCTTCTCTGAGCCCTTTCTCAACTAGACCTCCACTTTAGCCTATAAAAACTCCAACTCCACACTAACATAGCTTATCACAGCTCAAAGCTGCTAAGATGACCAGAATCCCTCTTAAAACACCTGCCAAAAGAACTGACTATTTGTTCCAACCAATATCAAGGACAGGGCATCTGTCACCCCGCCATGCTGGGTGCGTGGGAGCCTAATTTTGCTCAATGCCAGTAAGCAAACCCAGGTAAGTTTCAGGTGGACCAACCCCTTTTCTAACTTTTGATAATTTTTCACTTCCTTGACTCTGCTGAATCTCCCTCCATTCCCCTGTCCCTATTCTCCCATTTTCCTTTAAAATGTAAAGTCACCTCTGTAAAAATTGGAATTGTGCTCAGTTCACAATGGATTCTTTTCCCTATTACAGTAGTTATTACTACACACACTTGATCTTAGCCAAAAGGCCTAGAAGTGATAGTAGTTATTACTGATTAAAGTGTGTTCCTGCCATTTTAAGTAGCTTTTGATGTTGTTTACCTCTGTCAAATTCTATTTCACTGCAAGCAGTGATTCTTGAATGTTGCCGTGTATCAGAATCACTGGAGGGAATTGCAAAGCTGTGGATGCCAAAGCTCCATTCCAGACCAATTACAAGTAGACAAAAAATCTGGGAGGCCGAGGTGAGTGGATTGGTTGAGCTCAGGAATTTGAGGCTATCCTCAACATTAACAAGACCCTACCTCAACAAAAAAAGAAAAATTCACCAGGCGTGGTGGCAGGTGCCTGCAGTCCCAGCTACTCAGGGGGCAGAAGCAGGAGGATGTCTGGAGCTCAGGAATTTGAGGTTGCTCTGAGCTACAATGATGCCACAACACTGGAGCTGGGGTGACAGAATGATTCTTTGTTTTGAGGGGTTTTTTGTTTTTTTTTTTTTCCAGTAGTGAGACAGAATTTATTTACAGAAAAGAATACATAAAACACTAAAGCTCCTGGTAGAGGGAGAGAATTCTAGAAGCTCTCTCCGTTTCTCTCCTGGTCTTTCCCCATCTCCTCCTTTAGGCCTTTAGTCTCAGGGTATATATAG
>CAUYON010078566.1:0-12959 GCA_963573935.1 Arctocebus calabarensis
GTGGGAATGCACACTAATACGTTCCTTTTGGAAGGATGTTTGGAGAGTACTTAGAGATCTAAAAATTGACCTGCCATTTGATCCTATAATTCCTTTACTAGGTATATACCCAGAAGACCAAAAATCACATTATAACAAAGATATCTGTACCAGAATGTTCCTTGCAGCCCAATTCATAATTGCCAAGTCATGGAAGAAACCTAAGTGCCCATCGATTCACGAATGGATTAGTAAATTGTGGTACATGTATACCATGGAATATTAAGCAGCCTTATAGAGAGATGGAGACTTTACCTCTTTCATGTTTACATGGATGGAGCTGGAACATATTCTTCTTAGCAAAGTATCTCAAGAATGGAAGAGAAAGTATCCAATGTACTCAGCCCTACTATGAAGCTAATTTATAGCTGTCGTATGAATGGTATAACCCAACTATAACATAAGAATATAGGGAAAGGGGCAAGGGTAGGGAGGGGAGAGGGGAGGTTGGGTAATTGGAGAGAGGGAGGGTAATTGGTGGGGCCACACCTACGGTGCATCTTAGAAGGGTATAGGTGAACCTTGCTAAATGCAGAATAAAGATGTCTTCATATAATAATGGAGAAATTGCCAGGAAGGCTATGTTAATCAGTTTGATGAAAATAGTTAAGATTGTATATGAAACCAGCACATTGTATCTCTCGATTGCACTATTGTACACAGCTATGATTTAATGCTAAAGATAATTTAAAAAGCCCCTTTTATCTAGAAGCTTCCCATTTGCTTAGAGCTGTAAGTGAAAGTTCATCTTTGTGTTCAATAATACAAGCTGCAGTATTTCTAAACGGACTTACTTGTCCTGTGTTCTTTAAAATGAGTTTCTCTAAGTGCTGTTCCTGCACTATATTTGTTACTAGAATGGTTCTTAAACAGAGTAAACTTAGGAAACACTATATGCCATTTTTTCCTCTTCAAAACTCACTATGTATTAATGTGTTAAAATTTCTAGGAAGTATGGAAGCTGAAGGGAAACTACAAAAATCTTTGTAATTTTGTCCCAGCCAAAGAATGTTTGAATCTATGTTTTGTGTTTTGACATATATAAACCATGAGTATTTTTCCATAGTTAATTGAAAATGTACCATGAATTACATCTCAATTACTTTCAGTGGAATTGAACTTTAGAAAATGCTATACTAAAAAAAAAAAAAAAAAAAGAAGAAGAAAAAGAAAAAGAAAGTGGTCATAGTGATATGTTTTCCTATAATTCATTTGACGTATTTTGCTGTTTGCCATTTCTTTTCTATTCTTACTCAAATTTCATAGTTTTATTTTGATTTCAAAGAAGTCATGACTTTGTTTGCTTCTTGCTCCTGGGACTTCTCCTTTGATAAAATATTTTATAATAGTGGTAGAAGATATGAAAAGTCCCAAAGATATAAAAAGTCACTGTTAATTTTAGTTCACTTCTCTCCACCTGTGTTGGATTAAGAATTATTATTTTTTTCTTCAAATATCTCAGAAAGGTCATGAGAAGATAATATTGGAAGTAGGGAACAGACAGTCTAGTAGTGCATTTTTAAGCAAAGCAAGAAATAAAAGGTTATGTGTATTTAAAGATTTTTTTAAGATCTATTTACGCCAAGGATCCTCTACAATTGATCTTACCAAACGAATGTCCTTAGACTTAATATTTTTGCTCAAATAATACCTGAAGATTTATAACTTGGAAGTCAATTTGAAAAAGACGGTCTGTAATCCTAAGCTTCACAAAGCTTAAAGCCCATTTTGAGTGTTTTCATTTGGAAAACATAAGAGTAATACAGTTATAACAACAGAAGTTAAAGGCTGAGTGTAAATGCCCTAATGCCCAATATGTGGCTTCTGGGTTCATCATTTTAGATAGTGTATAGCACACGTGGTTGAATTATATATGAGTTCTTCCCTCAGATAGCAATTAATATCTTTATATGTATGTGCAAGAATGAGGTAGGTATACAACTTAGTAATATAAAGAGACTAACATTTATTTAGCATTTATTTTGGATTATTATTTGCATACATTCTCATTGAATCCTTATAACAAGTGTTCAAAGTCTATAAGCAAATGACATACAACACCACTAACTTGTACATGTGTCCCTTCGTCCAATAAGTCCATGGTAGAATGAAATGTACTTGCCCAAATAAACTTGCCCTGCCCAGGCATAGTCAGGTTCATGACCTCTCACCCCCCGGAAGGGTCAGACTCATGTTGCTGTGCTTCCTGATCCTTTAAATCCCCATCCGCCGTAACCCACATGAGGATTCCTTTCTTGATTTTCTCCCACCTGCATCCAGGTGGAAATAAAGACCACATGATTTCTACAGAACAGGGATTCCATTTTTCTTTGTTTCGCACCTTGGAATAATCCTTCTTCCTTCTAGAACTTTTCAGTGCAGTCCTGTGATGGATCATGATTGGTCGCAACAAATGAAGACAGTCATGTTCTGGGAAATTTGAGTCTTCCTTAAAGACAAGGGCTGACAACGTGTCTTCATTCTGGGTCAGGGGTCCTCAAACTACGGCCCACATGCCACATGCTTCCATGTGAATTGTATTTGTTCCTGTTTTGTTTTTTACTTCAAAATAAGATATGTGCAGTGTGCATAGGAATTTGTTCATGGTTTTTTTTTTAAACTATAGTCCGGCCCACCAACCGTCTGAGGGACAGTGAAAAAAGTTTGAGGACACCTGTTCTGGGTAATGGTAGCTAAGAAAGCAATTTCTGGGTGGTAGGAACAATCTGACAAAACTTCTGCTTTCCTAATAAACATGCACATAAAGACTGAAGTACTCTTTAGTATACATTTACCACATCTTATTAATCCATTCACGTGTCAGTGGACACTTGGGTTGATTTTACAGCTTTGTAAAAGTGAATTATACTTCAATAAACATTCAAGCTCATATATCTGATTGATACAAATACAAACTAAAAAAAAAAAAGGTAAATATAAACGGACAATCCCATCAACATATTTCCTCCTGTGTTTTACCACATGCTCTTTAACATTAAATGTGAAGTGGCAGAAGTCATCTGGTGGCTCTGAAATAACAAATACTGGGCTAAAATCCAGCATATGAAGAATGATAGTGTAGAAATACAAAAATGTTTTATATTTCTGCTTGCATCAAAAAGAGGTTGAATTAACAACTCAACTCATTGCAAGTAATGCAATGCTTTGGGATTTTTAATGAGAAATGCTTGTGTTTGGTTAAGTCAGTGATTGTGGTGGTTGTTGTTAGTTAATTGATATAGTATTCTTTTATATTTTCGTGGAGTACAAAGGGGAGACTAAGAGCTAGTAATGCTACATAACTCACTATCCTTCTGAAATAAGTAAGGCAGTTGAACCAGGAGTTGCCTCTCGGATCCATACTCCTCCATCATGTACACTGTTTTGTCGACAGGAAAGAGCAAAATAATTCAGTTCAGGGATCAAGAAAGATCTCACATGAATAGAGTAGCAAAATCACGCCATGGGAAAATCATTTTCCCATTACTGGGAAATAATCGTCATTAGACGACATTTACTGAGGCCCAATTTTGCCTAGAAAAATACAAAAACTTTTCTTTTTTAAAGTATTACTAAGGTTAGGGAAGAAGGAAAGAAATGCTAGAGTAGGCATGCATTTGTCTCTCTCAATGTGTTTTTCTAAAAGTAAAGTTTTCACTTGCTTAGTGAATATTCATATCCAAAGATTTTTGCAATCACGGATAAAATAAATAGTTCTTATCTATAAAGACAACTGGACATCTCGGAGGACACTATGTCCTGGTGACATTTCTGAAGCCCATCAATGATTTGTCAACAATTTATATGGACTCTTCACAGAGCCAGCCCTGGTGGGGTTGAGTCCTGGTGTATTGCTGGTTATGCTCTTTGAAGACAATTTTATCCTGTGTCTGTTTATACTGTCTGACACGATACATCGTGACAGAAGACAAAATAAATTGTAAAGCAGAGTAGAGTGCAATCTTCAATAGCTAAAGAATAGGCTGAGTGACCTCAGAGGTCATTCCCACCATGAATGCGTGCAGATTTGTAATTTTTTCTTGAGCTTAAATGGGCTTTGTTGATGTAATTGCTGAAAACCTTACTTTGTTTGAGTCAGTTTTCCATGATTTTCAGCAAGCCTTTCAAGATTTACTACTTCTATTCCTCTTTCATCAACACTACTTCTTTTCTTTCTTGTTAGTCACCTTATGGGATCTATGAGATTATATTTTATATTTTTTCACTAAATTTTTTTCACAGCATTGAATTAGTTCATTTCTCTTTTAATGAATACTTATATGTGTGTATGTGCGTTCATGCCTATTTTATACAATAAAAAATTTGAAGGCAGCTTTTAACAAAATATCCTAAAATTAAATTTTCAAATGTGTCAATATTAGTGGCTTCAAAATTTTAAGTTAGAAGGTACAGACTTGTGAATAGACAGAGCATACATCTGTAGATCATACAATTGACAAATTTGTAGGTCTTATGTTTCAAATAAATGCAATGTGCCTTCCGGCCTCCTATAGCTACCATTTGTTGGGTACATGGCATATGTCAGGTATCACATGTTCTGACTCCAACATCTGCCCCAACTACCTGTGCATTCAAGATACTCAACTCCTTTTATACAGCTGCTGTCTATTCAGGGTCAGGGCTAGGAAAATCGTGATATCACAATCAATTTGACCTTCACAACAAAGAATTTACTTCAGAATAACCATAATTGTGTAGATTTTAAATCCCCTCTTTACATTAGTCAAGTTTCTTGAATTCTACTTAATTGGGTAAAAATATAAGTGACTATTTTATATACAGTGATATAGGGCACCTACGTGCAATGTCTTCAAAAGCCTATCATTTGGTGGTGGTTGTAGTTGTTAGAAGTGAATATGATTTTTGTCTAATAGTTTTTTTCCTGGTCTAATCTTTTCAACTTCCAATGTGTGCTGGTCCTATTCTGGAGATCCAGCAATTCTTGGCCCCCATCAGCGGTCATGGGTTCTCAACATTGGTGTTTGTATTTCTCTTTGCAAATTGTACTAAATCTGGTAATTGCAACTGCTTAAAATTGACATTCAGATCTGTATCGCTGAATTCATAAATACTTTACTTCGCAGCATAGATTCAGCAAAATGTAACTTTTCTGTTTATCTAGGGATAACTTTTCTTTATCTTCATGACCTAGACTTTCTGGTCTCTGTTTTTTTATCCAGTCCCTAGTTCTTCTTCTTTTTTTTTAGAGAGACAGAGTCTCACTTTGTTACCCTTCCTAGAGTTCTGTGGCATCACAGCTCACAGTAAACTCCAGTTCTTGGGCTTAGGAGATTCTCTTGCCTCAACCTCCTGAGTAGCTAGGACTACAAGTGCTCACCACAACACTTGGCTACTTTTTTGTTGCAGTTTGGCCGGAGCCTGGTTCAAACCCACCGCCCTTGATATGTGGAGCTGGCGCCTTGTTCTAATGTCTGAGGCCTTGTAATGGAAGAGTGGACTATCTACTGCTATGCTAGAAACAGTAAAGTCTGGACTGGGGTTCAATTTACAAATGAAAATTTTCCTCCTATTGCCTATTGTCATAACCCATCTATATAACAGTATTTCATACCTAATACTAGTAGAAATTCAGAAGTGCTAATATCAACCATTCAGGAAGTCTTCAAGTTCCAGTATCAAATACTGATCAAAATTTCTTTGGATAAATATTCATTAAGTCTAGGGAAGAATAGGTATATGAATTAGACAGCTGGTAATTAGCTGGGAACATAATTTTAATATCATTAATTCTAGGAAGCATACTGAAGCATTTTGAATACTCACTATTTCCTAAAAAGTTTACAGAATATATAAGGTATAAACATTCATATGATTTTACTTCTGATATTCATTAACTTTTCAGAAAGGCTTTCATCTTGACAGGAAGGTTTTAAAACTGGATTCTCAATTTATTTTTAGGGCAAATAAACTGCAGGAAGCTAAATGCAGTAAATTAGTGTTGGTTCCCTTCAACATGGCAACACTATTTACATCGCTTCATGTCCAAGCCTTCTGTTGTTTCCAATGGCTTTTGTAAGAGTTATGCTAATACATTGGAAGAACAAATTGTACCAGCTCCTGAAAGGGCATTACAGACAATGAACAAAATGGTATTTTTGGTAACTGCCCATTAATTCAGAACCTCCAAGTCAAAACATTAATTAATTTGCTACAAATCAAATATGTTTGTTGGCCTTTATCACCTAAGATTTTCCTTGTGCATATTCTAAAGCACTTTGAAACAAGGAAACATTAAAATGAGAGAACAAAAGATTCATCGTTTCTCTTCTTCAGGAACAATAATGCTTGGGTTCCTTGAAAGATTTTCTTTTCCTAGTCATTAGTTACCTGGAAAGTTAACTAGCAATGAGAATATTATTTTTAAATATAGCTCAAGTGGAATGTTTTGTTTATTCTGATTCACCTAAGCTCTAAGAAAGCCGTATTAGCTGTGCAGAAACATTTTACTTTGATCAGCTCTCATTTGTTTTTGTTGTTGTTGTTTTCCTTGCTTTGGGATCTTCTTCAGGCTCTCTGGGCCTATATATTTATATCAGTTTTTCCCAGCATTTTATTTTAGAATTCTTATAGTTTCCTTCCTTAGGTTTAAGTCTTTTATCGTTTATGAATTACTTTTTGTGAGTGGTGAGCGTGGTGGATAAAATTTCAGTCTTTTACATATGTCTATCCAGTTTTCCCAGAACCATTTATTCAATAGGGATTCTTTCCCATAGTGTATGTTTTTATCTGTTTTATCAAAAATCAGATGGAAATATGAGGGAAGTTTTATTTCTGAGGTATCTTCTAAACCATATGTCTATGTCTCTAGTTTGTCCCCCCACCCCCAGTACTATACTGTCTTGGTTGCTATAGCCTTGTAGTATAGCTTGAAGTAGATTAATAAAATATGTATATGTATAACATGGAGTACTACTCAGCCATAAAAAATGGTGACCTAGTGTCTTTCGTAATAACCTAGATGGAAATGAACACCATTCTTTTTTTTTTTTTTTACATATACATGCATTTATGTGTTTTCCACTTTTTGTCTTCACAAAATCAAAAAGGCTTAAAATTTAATAACAATAACAATGTTTAAGGTAAGGACTAGAAACAAAAACCTTGTAAAGAATGAATGAAAATAAATATTCAGATAAGAAATCAGATGTTTGCTGCAACAAAATATTGAGTAATAATAATAATAATAATAATAATAATGATGCAGGGGGGTGGAGCAAGATGGCAACTGGAAGCAGCTTCCAAAAGAGACTTCTGTCCAAAAGGAAAGATAACCTCCAGAAACTGCCCAATTAAACTGAAGGCTGGGAGGCCAACTGAGAGAAAGAAGTGATAACTGCAGGTCACCTCTGCTGAGGCAAGCTGCAACTCCAAGAAAGCAAGCTTCAGGTACAAAATTCATCTGAAAGGAAAAGTGTCCATCCCCTTCCCTAAGAAAGCTGTGGTTTTTATGTTTTTCTGTTTCCTTACTTTTTTTTCTTCATTTGCTCCTGTGGGTTTTCTACAGGCAAGCTACAGGTGAACTGTGGACCTCTTGTCTCACCCCACGAAAGAGTGCTGTGGGAAGTGGGGTCTGCTTCCTCAGAGTGACCCTGCTGTAACTCTTAACACTCTCTTGCTAGGCACAAAAACTGAACTATAGTTTTTCCCACCATTCTGAACTTACAGTATACTCTTCCCTTTCCCTGATGAACCAGAAGCCTAACCCTTGCTAACACTGAGGGAGGAGGTTCTTGAGCAGCTCTCCCACCCCCTGCCTGCTAGACAAAGCGCCCCACCAGCAAAAGACTCCAAGGGGCCATGGCAATGATCCCTACCCCAGCCAGGGAATCCACCGGTGACAGCACGGCCCATGCCCCACACCCAAAGCCTACCAGGCTTCTGCAGGCCCACCCCCCACCAGGGATTCCTCTGGAGACTGCATGGCCTCATGCCCCTTGACTGCCAGGCCCTCACAGGTTCACTTACAGTCAGGGACTCCCTTCAAGACCAAGTGGGCTGTGCCCTGCACCCGCAGGGCCTCCATAGGCCCACCCCAGGCCAGAGACTCCATCCCTGACTGGGAGGCCCCATGTGCTTTGCATCCACCAGGCCTCTACAGGCCCACCCCTAGACAGGATATCCACCAGTGACTGCACAGCCCCACACCCCTTGCCTGCCAGGCCTCCATGGTTCCCCTACCACCAGGGACTCCCCCTGCAACCGCACAGCCCCATGCCCCATGCCTGCCGGGGCTCTACAGGCCCTCCCTTGGCCAGGGACTCCACTGGCAAATGCAAGGCTCCGCACCCACACCCGTGGCACCTCCACAGGCCTGCCTTTGGGTAGGGACTCTGCTGGCCACTGCATAGCTCTGCATGCGTGCCTGCCAGGCCTCCACATGTCTGCCACCGGCCAGGGACTCCTGGAGCCACTCAATGCATGTCTTCCCTCCCGTACCCTTCCTGCTTGTGCACTGGCTGCACCCATCTGGCCATGGACTCCCGAAGCTGCAGGACCAGGGTTCTCCCTCCAGAGCTCTTCCTGCCTCTGTGAGGAGCCCTCTTCCCGTACAGAGACTGCTGGAGCCGTGGGCTCCCTTTGCCAAAGTCACCAGGTGCCTGCACCCTCAGAATGATGTGCACCATCCCCCGCCCTGCTAATGGATCCGGGAGTGCGACACTCCAGAGCTGCTCCCACAGTCAGAACTGCATGGCTGGGGGAGTCCCAGAGTTCTAGCAACAATACAGTGATCACACCAGGGTTTAATTTTGGAGAGACACCACCCCAACTCTGAGGACAGTCAGAGTCAACAGTGAAAAACAATCATGGGGTGGAATCAATAGAAAAACTCTGGCAATATGAATAATCAGAGTAGATCAACTCCTCCAAGGAACGACAAGGCAGACACAGCAAAAGATCCCATGCATATCAATGGCTGAGATGTCAGAAACTGAATTCAGAATCTGGATAGCAAACAAGATCAACAGAATGGAGGAAAAGATGGAATTAGAATTTCAAACAGTAATCCAAAAGATGTCTCAAGAATTCAATGAAATTGAAAACAAAAGAATCTTTCAGAAAATTAATGAAACAAGGAGTTGGTTTTTTCAAAAAATAAATAAAATAGATAAGTCTTTTGCCAGACTAACTGGAAATTAAAAGGTAAAATCTCTGGTAACCTAAATCAGAAATGATAAAGTGGAAATAACAACTGATGCTACAGAAATACAAGAGATTATCTCTGAATACTACCAGAAAATTTATGCCCAGAGTTTTGACAATGTGAAGGAAACGGATCAATATGTGGAATCATACCCTCTCCCTAGACTTAGCCCAGATGAAATAGATCTCCTGAGGAGACCAATTTCAAGCACTGAGATAAAAGAAACAATAAAAAATCTCCCAAGAAAAAAATGCCTTGGTCTGGATGGCTTCACACCAGAATTTAATCAAACTTTCAAAGAAGAGCTTGTTCCTAAATTACAGAAATTATTCCACAAAATTGAGGTGGAAGGAATCTTCCCCAATACATTCTATGAAGCAAATATCACCCTGATACCAAAACCAGGTAAAGACACAACTAAAAAGGAGAATTTCAGACCAATTTCACTAATGAATATTGATGCAAAAATTCTCAACAAAATCTTGGCCAATAGATCACAGCTTATCATTAAAAAAGTCATACATCATGATCAAGTAGATTTCATCCCAGGGTTGGTTTATTATTTGAAAGTCCATAAATGTTAGCCACCATATCAACAGAAGGGACTATATGATCCTCTCAATAGATGCAGAAAAAGCATTCAATAAAATTCAGCATCCTTTTCTATTTAGAACACTGAAGAGTATAGGTATATGTGGCACATTTCTTAAACTGAATAAGGCTAATATTTTACTGAATGGACTAGAACTAAAAGCTTTTCCTCTTAGAGCAGAACCAGAAAAGTTTGTCCTCTGTCACCATTGCTATTCAAAATAGTGCTAGAAGTTCTGACCAATACAAGTAGGTAAGACAAGAAAATAAAGGGCATTCAAACGGGTGCGGAGGAGGTCAAACCCTCCCTTTTTGCTGATGATATGATCTTATACTTAGAGAACCCCAAAGACCTAACTACAAGACTGTTGGAAGTCATCAAACAATACATTAATGTCTCAGGATATAAAATCAATATCCACAAGACAGTTGCCTTTGTATATGCCAACAACAGTGAAGATGAGAGTTTAATTAAGGACAAAACTCCCTTTATCATAGCCCCAAAGAAAATGAAATGTTTAGAAATATACCTAACAAAAGAAGTGAAAGACCTCTATTTCTTTTCTTATTATTTTTTTATTATTGAATCATAGCTGAGTACATTAGTGCAATCAAGGGGTACAACATGCTGGTTTCATATACAATCTGAAACATTTTCATCACACTGTTTGACATAGCCCTCATGTCATTTTCTTAGTTATTGTATGGAGACATTGGTATTCTTCATTTAGTAAGTTTTGTCTGAACCCATCTAAGATGCACCATAGGTGTGGCTCGACCATATACCCTCCCTTCACCCCTCCTCCCCACTCCCGTCCCCTCCCTTGCCACTTTCCCCATATTCTTATGCTATAATTGGGTTATAGCTTTCATATGAAAGCTATAAATTAGCTTCATAGTAGGGCTGAGTACATTGGATACTTTTTCTTACATTCTTGAGATACTTTGCTAAGAAGAATATGTTCCAGTTCCATCCATGTAAACATGAAAGAGGTAAAGTCTCCATCTCTCTATAAGGCTGCACTGTATTCCATGGTATACATGTACCACAATTTATTAATCCATTCGTGGGTCTATGGGCACTTGGGCTTCTTCCATGACTTAGCACTTATGAATTGTGCTGCAATAGCATTCTGGTACAGATGTCTGTGTTATAATGTGATTTTTGGTCTTCAGGGTATATACCAAGTAAAGGAATTATAGTGTCAAATGGAAGGTCTATTTTTAGATGTCTAAGTATTCTCCAAAGAGCCTTCCAAAAGGAACATATTAGTGTACATTCCCCACCAGCACAGTAGAAGTGTTCCCTTTTCTCCACATCCGTGCCAACACCTCTGGTTTTGGGATCTTGTTATGTGGGCCAATCTTACTGGAGTTAGGTGATAAATCAAAGTACTTTTGATTTGCATTTCTCTGATGATTAAAGATGGTGAGCATTTTTTCACGTGTCTGTAAGTTGTGTGCCTGTCTTCTTTAGAGAAGTTTCTTTTCAAGTCCTTTGCCCACCCTGAGATGGGATTACTTGTTCTTTTCTTGCTAATGCATTTGAGTTCTCTGTGGATTTTGGTTATTAAACATTAGTCAGAGGTAAAACCTGCAAATATTTTCTCCTATTCTGAGGACAGTCTGCTTGCTATACTTACTATGTTCTTGGCTGTGCAGAAGCTTTTTCATTTGCTCAGGTCCCAGTAGTGTATTTTAGATACTGCTTCAATTGCCTGGGGAGTCCTCCTCATAAAATATTCACCCAAGCCGATTCCTTCAAGAGTATTCTCTTCGCTTTCTCCTAGAATTTTTATAGTTTCATGTCTTAAGTTTAAGTCTTTAATCCAGTGAGAATCTATCTTAGTTAATGGTGAAAGATGTAGGTCCAGTTTCAGTCTTTTGCAGTTCGCTAGCCAGTTCACCCAGCACTATTTGCTAAAAAGGGAGTTTTTTCCCCGCTGAAAGTTTTTAGTTGGCTTGTCAAAGATCAAGTAATGGTAAGTAGCTGGATTCATCTCTTGGTTCTCTATTCTGTTCCAAACATCTACCTCTCTGTTTTTGTGCCAGTACCATGCTGTTTTGATCACTATCAATTTATAGTAGAGTCTCATGTCTGGTAGCGTGATTCCTCTTGCTTTGTTTTTATTTCTGAGTAATATCTTGGCTATTCAAGGTTTTTTCTGATTCCATATAAAACAAAGTAATATTTTTTCAAGATCTTTGAAATATGACAATGGAGCTTTAATAGGAATTGCATTAAAATTATATATTGCTTTGGGTAGTATAGATATTTTAACAATATTGATTCTTCCCAACCATGAGCATGGTATGTTTTTCCAATTGTTAACATTTTCAGCTATTTCTTTTCTTAAAGTTTCATAGTTCTCTTTATAAAGATCTTTCACATCCTTTGTTACATAAACTGCCAAATATTTCATCTTCTTTGGCACTACTGTGAAAAGAATAGAGTCCTTGACTGTTTTTTTCAGCTTAGCTATTGTTGGTGTATATAAAGACTACAAATTTATGGGTGCTGATTTTGTAGCCTGAGACATTGCTGTAGTCCTTGATCACTTCTAAAAGTTTTGTAGTAGAATCCCTGGTGTTTTCCAGATATACAATCATATCATCTGCGAAAAGTGACAGTTTGATCTCTTCTGACCCTGTGTGGATACCCTTGATCGGCTTTTCTTCCCTAATTGCAATGGCGAAAACTTCCATTACAATGTTGAAGAGCAGAGGAGATAATGGGCAACCTTGGCTGGTTCCTGATCTAAGTGGAAACTACTTCAATTTAACTCCATTCAATCCGATATTGGCTGTGGGTTTGCTGTAGATGACCTCTATTAGTTTAAGAAATGTCCCTTCTATACCAATTTTTTAAGTATTCTAATCATGAAGGGATGCTGGATATTGTCAAAAGCTTTTTCTGCTTCAATTGAGAGAATCATATGGTCTTTATTTTTTAATTTGTTTATGTACTGAATTACATTTATAGATTTACATATATTGAACCAGTCTTGAGATCCTGGGATAAAGCCCACTTGGTCATGGTGTATAATTTGTTTGATGTGTTGCTGGATTCTGTTTGCTAGGATCTTATTGAATATTTTTGCATCAATATTCATTAGTGATATTGGTCTATAATTTTCTTTTCTTG
>CAUYON010078568.1:0-46766 GCA_963573935.1 Arctocebus calabarensis
AAAGGCCTAAAGGAGGAGATGGGGAAAGACTGGGAGAGAAACGGAGAGAGCTTCTCTCTCCCCACTAGAATTTTCTCCCTCTAACAGATGCCTTAATGTTTTCTGTATTCTTTTCTTTTCTGTGAATAAATTCTGTCTTACAAAAATAAAATAAAATAAAATAAAATAAAAGAAGCCTCATAAATAAAAACAATTATATTAAAAAAAAAAAAAGAATACACACCATTAAAAAGTGAGAATGGTTGCAAATTGGCCATAGGCACCATACCAAGTTTCAAAGATTTCAAAAATCTCTTATCCAAGGTCAGAGAACTTACAAGTGCAAGAGCAGCAAACTTGAACGCAAAGATTTGGCCACTTGCCCAGTGCTCTTTCCACTACATCAGTCTACTGCACTGATTACTCTTTGAAGACATTTGCCAAAGGAAACATATTTTCAAATCTTGTGCTAATTATATTTTTCACTGAAGCATTAATTCAGGCATCTGTGAACATTGTTACCTTTTAGTCTTATGTCAAACCTAGTTGTTCTTCCAAACTCAGACTTAATCTTATTTTACAGTAATTACAGTTAAACCAACACTGCTAGAGTTTAATACCTTTGAGTATTTTTCTCAGCAGGCTTGCTGCTTAATCCATTTAATGTCAGAACAACACAAACCTTCTTATTAAAATGGAGGAAAGGACATTATTAGACACTACACTAATGGTTTTCTTTCTGCTGTGTAAAATCTACCAATATGGCAATATTAATATTTGGACCTTACCTTTATTTTAATGTGTGCTTTCTGCTGACCATACCAAAAAAAAAAAAAAAAAACACCACTAAAAATGTGAAGGTTTGGAATGTCAAATCCCCTTGAATCTTCAACATACAGAAAAGTACAATGAAAGCTCTCTGAAGCAAATCTTTCCGATTTGTACTTCAATATTAAAATTAAAAATATAAACTATGCAAATAAAATATTTACATAAAATGAAAAAATAATGCAACATTAGCATATCATTCATATTGAATAAAATCATAACTTTCATTTCAAATGCACTTCAAAGTAAGCTTGGGAACATATTTTTGTATGTACATTCAATGGTCTGAGTACAAAAATCCCTAATCTGTACCTTGAAAGAAAAAATATAAATTACTACACATGTTTGTTTAGACTTATGCAACCATGTTAAAATTAAAGAGGGGATAAATTCATAGAAATGAATAAAAGAAAGGCATATATTATCATTGCAGTTGGTTATAACACATTTGTTTTCTTTAAATAGGTAAAAAATTATGGGATAAAATGGGTTAGAGGAAATGGATCTAGTAGTTTTGTATTAAGAATATATAGAAAAGAATATAGTATAGAAAAAAATGTATTGTTGCAAAGGATCAAATAAAGGAGATGAAAAACCTGAGTCTTGAGTAGGTTAGATTACATCAATATCAAAGATTATTTATTTCACTCAACATATCAATTAGAGATACAAAATGTTAAAGTTATGATAGCTGAATACATTTTTGAGTCAAAACTTGCCCTTATATTCAACCTTCCAAATAGTGAAGACTGTGATTAACCTAGGAAGAACTTCGGGGGGACTTACTAAAGATAATAATTGATCCTGAGAAAAATCTGAACATTCCTGTTTATTACTGGAATTGAACCTTTAGAGAGGACTAATGTTTTTTACTCCTGAAAGCCATTATATACTATATACCCACACCTTTACATGTAATATACACACATATAAATGTGGGGGTATATGAGAGAGGGATCACATGAGAGGGGTTTCCTTTTGCTTTTCACATAGGATGTTAAAATAATAAGTTCAATTTAACATTCAAATTAAGATTAGGAAAAAAAAGGCTAGGCATGGTGCCTCACACCTGTAATCCTAGCACTCTTGGAGGCTGAGGCTGGCGAATCCCCCGAGCTAAGAGTTCAAGACCAACCTGAGCAAGACTGAGACCCTGTCTCTACTAAAAATAGAAAAAAATAGCTGAGTGGCATGGTCAGGGGATGAAGTCCCAGCTACTTGGGAGACTGAGGCAGGAGGGCTTAAGCCCAAGAGTATGAGGTTGCTGTGAGCTATGACAATGCCACAGCATGCTACCTTGAGTGACAGAGTAAGACTCTTGAACAAAAAGCAAAAGAAAGGGAAAGAAGGAAATAAGGAAGGAAGGAAGAAAAGGAGGAAAGGAGGGAGGAAGAGAGAGAGGCAGGGAGCAAGGGAGATTATAATAGCACATTGTTAATCTTTTTTTCTCTTCCATAGTAAAGTCTGCTATATTATTTGTAAGTAATATAGATTGTATAATTTTAAATTAGGTCACTATATCAATTTTTCCAAATATGTAGTATTCTGTAGTATCCTGTAAGAAATGCTGAAAGACCATAAGCTAAACCCATAGGAGTTGAAGGACACTTTACAATGATAATTAATACATGTATATATGCTATATATATGTGTGTGTGTGTGTACATTCTTTTTTTAAAAACTTGCATTGAGTACATCTGTTACAATTAAATGGCAAGACACAAATATTTTTCATTATCCTTCAGGTAAATAATGAGATGAGATGGTTCTAGTAAGAGCTGATTGGAAAATTACAATGTTTGACATTTATTTACTTCTGTATTTTTGTTCTTATTTTTTTACCTATATATTAAAAGGATGTGTAAAAAATTTGGAAAATCAGGTATTAATTCTGTGGTGATACATATTTACTACCTATTTTTTTCTGAGCATGAGAACATGGAAATGAGTGAGATAGAACTCAGAAATTACTAGCTTCAACAAGTCAATGCTATTGTTTATTACCAAGTTAACCATTATTGTCCTAGTCATTTACTAAGCTATATAGTTTCCCAATAAAATTTAAACAAGTTGTTCTTTAAAGACTTTCTCCTTAAGATGTAATGAAACAGAGTGCTCAGTTTAAAAAAGTGTATTTCACTTTGGTTAGTGATGTATTTTCCTCATTTCTTTGAGAAGATGTTAAAAGATGAGAAAAGGACTATTAGTCAACTCTTGTTCTTATTGAAAAAATTGCCATGTTTAGATTGACTGATAAAAATGACATTTCTTTTATAAGGACTGAAAGTATGTGTGCCTAAGAAACCACAATCTACTTTATAACTGGCTAATATCTTCAGTATGAACAAACTTACCTTTTACGTATAATCTTCTGTGGGACTATTTCCTCCATTAATATTTCATGCAATGCATGTGTATAGATACTTGAGAAAATTATACAGAATTTCAACCTTTTTAATAAGCTAAAATAGACAAATACTGGACTACAATTAAGACCAAAGTTTGCAACCAAAGTTTGCAAATTAAAATCAAAGTTTGCATTTTATATCTTTCATATATTTTCCATATACAATCAAAGCACTCTAGTAGGGCTCAGATCAGTATATGTGAGCTTTTTTTTTTTTTTGATACAAGTAATTTGCTTCAAAGAATCATACAAAAGCCTGGCATAATGATGACCACTTATAAAAAATTTTTAAATAAGTAAAAAATATAGAAAAATACAATTATGTAATAAACTGAATATGTGAACCTTAGCTTCTGAAAAGTTTAGATAGGGATTGTTTGCACTGTAAAATAATTTACTTGGTATTTCTTTAAATATCAATGTATTCCAGAATAATTATTTACTTAATTTCTGGAATATGCTTTCTGTGACTCTTTACATATAGCCTGAAATAACCAGAATGGATTTAACCTTAAGCAGGAATAAAGGAATGTAAGAGATTTGTCTAAGAACTGGGAATAAATTGAATCCTTCTAATTCTTTTCCATCAGGACCCTTTACCTCTGGCAGATGGAAACTCCCTCTATGTTTAGGCAGGAAGGCCACTATTTAACTTCAGTAAGGTTAAAGTTTTACAAGGGAAATTCTTACAACCTGCTTTCGGAGGGAAGGGTGGAGAACATGCTTTTTACAGGACACTCCACCCTCAGCTACATCCCCTTGATTAATTATGTAACCAGATCTCCTTTTATCATTATCAACTTACCAATCAAGTAATGGCAGATTTTTCTGACACTTGATACAGAATTTGAATGAGTAGGGTCCTAAGAATATTATTTTTACAACACCTATTTTGCATAGCATTAATGTGAAAAGATTGATCTTGCAGTATAAGTTAATATTTTTTACAAAAGATTTTTAAAAACCATTATTTTAGCATATAAGCCTTATATATAAAAATTCTTCAGAAAAGTCAGTGATTATAAACAAAAAAGTGGATAAAGAAGAAGTCTCAAATGTGTAAAAGCAAGCAAAAAAGCATTTGTAAGGTCTTAGAAACTATTAGCATTTTAAAAATATACATGTTGAGTACAGCAAAATGATTAATTTTAGGTTAGCATTAACCAACTCACTTTTTAAATGCACAACTAAATTTTTACCCATATTTTTCAGCCCACAGATGCCACCAAAATAATGATTTGGGATTCTAACTTTGTTCTCAAACTGGAGAAATACAGAAACTTCTTCCATCTGTTTCCTGTAATACCAAGAGTTAGAGCACGTTCTAAAGGTTTATCATATGTGAAAGCTGGATGCCTAATCTATCATTCCTAACCTTCCTGTTAAACACTTACCACACTTCAAATAATTATTTTGTCTCTAAATTTTTAAGCTGGAAATTAAATGGCTTTTTGCTCTTTGTTCAACATATGGCAAAGATGAATGAATACAACAAATATCTATATACCCATCATAATTATGTGTGTGAATATACTCTTATATACATGCATACATGTATATAGCAACCTAAATATTGCAGCATGCATTCCTAAAAGTACAAAGCTTCTACAGAATCACAAAACCACTAGCATCTCTAAAAATTCCATTCCCAATTCCCAAAGGGAGCCTGGACATCAGTATTTCATAAAGCTGCAACAAATAATGCAACAAAGGTCAAGAACCACTGTCTAAAGATGGATAAAATTCAAGTTAAACATTTTCAAGAAAGAATACATTTTTTAAAAAAAAGACTACATTTTTAATATTAATAACAATTTGCTTATCTTTTAAAGATTTGCAAATCTACAATTATATATTTTAGTCAAAGTTTTACAATGATTTACATTTGAGTTTTGCTTAACAGGTTAATAAAATTTTCTTTTTTAATAAATATATTTGATCTTCATTTCAGTTCCTTCTATTATCATGATTTAAAATGCAGAAAATATGCATTATTATGTAGATCCCAAATACATATATATGTCTCCAAAGCTAAATGGATTTAAATAAAATTGTATTTACATATATGTATTTTAATAAAATGTTTAATCGATCAAATACGAATCCTAACATGTGAAACTTAAAGCTTTTTCATAACTTTCCCCATGATCAAATTTCACATTTATGATAATAAAAGATTCAGAAATCTAAAATCAAAATCTAAACGTAGTACATGTTATCATTTTAACAGATGATATCTTTTACACGTTAAAAATCTTTAATTCTTACCAAAATCATTATCCATAGTGAATAAAAATAATTTTGGCTAAAAGTAAAATATTCCTATATTGTATTGTAGTTTTCCTCATAAGGTTAAGATTAGCATCAGCCTAAAGTATGTTTCCAAAATTCCTAAACACCTGTTAATTACATGTTTATGGCTTCTAACTATGACATTGTTGTGCCTAAGAAAGTAAATAGGAACTAAACATTTAGAAATAACCCTCAGATATTTGTCTGTTCTTCAGTGTTAAGCATCAAGGCAAACAATGTATAAATTTGTTATTTTTAATAAATGAATTAAAACAATTCAAAGTGAGGTAAATTATATATTTTAGACTGGAGTTGAAGTCACAAGATCCAGATTTAGGCTATGTTGATCTCTTTGGGCTGAATATATCTCTTAAAGGGTTTAATTATGTCAAAAGTTCCCAAACTTTCTCAATTCATAGTATTCCTGGTATCTCAGTAATTTTTTCATAACATTGCAGACTAACAAAAATATCTAACTGTTCCATTTTATTAAATAGGTGCAAACTTATTACATATGTCTGTCTTAACAGCTTAGTAGCTACTTAAAATAACAATGCACATACATTTAATTTTTTTATTTCATTCTTAATGGGATGTGTACTTCTGTTGGGCACTTTACAATTTCTCAAACCCAGTATAATCCTATTTGAAATTGCTACCTGTTCTATAGTAATTTTCCCAGTGTATGTTTTATCATAGCAGCTAACAAAAACTTACCCTTACAAAGATATGACATCATCAAAAGGGAGTACAATGTAATGTTGAAGTTCTGAACTTTTTTCTTTTGCAGTTTTTGGCCAGGGTCCGGTTTGAACCCACTACCTCCAGTATATGGTGCCAGAGCCCTATTCCTTGAGTCACAGGCACCACTCAAACTTCTGAACTTCTTTACATGTCATCCAATTGATGTCACTGTGTTGGCCTTGAAATTTTATAATTTTCCATGATGGTGCCTCTGAGTAGTGGTGCTACTAGGGTCTACTGGGGTGCTTCAGTAACAGTTTAGGGAACATGGACTAAGCTACCTAAAGTATTTGAAATACCTATAAAGTGTGATCTAAGATGTAAAAGCAGAGTATGAGTGAAATGGGTAATTCTGAGGCCTGGATTAAGGAGCTACAGAACTGAACAGAAGATAAAAACTGTGACAAATGTTTAATCTGTCCTTCCCTCCCCAGATCATAGGTGCTATAGGTGTCATAGGTCATAATGCCTACCTGTGCCTGAGAACTCAGCTCCAGCTTCTTCTGGGTGACTTCCCCTTAGCAAGTCTAATCTACTTATTGAATATTCTCAGAGTACTGATTTCACAGCACTAATTACAATCATATTTCATTTGTGTAACTATTTGAATAATTCATGTCTCTCTCAGTAGAATATAAGCTGTAAGAGGTTAGGAACATATCCATAACCCAAAGTGTCTAGTATATTATAATGGTTTAAAACACTTTGCTCAGCTAGATGAATGATTGTCCATACTGTGACAGATTAAGTTTAGCATTAATTTAGATTATTTGCCTTTATTCTAGGATAGCTATTTACAGTAGCATTCTTAAAACTCTCGTTTTTCTCTCATACTATTTAGCAGGAAAAAGGAACCCATAGGCATCCAGCTGCATCTGAAATCTCAAAAGTAAGCTCACCTCAATTAATGAGAAGGATGGCATTCTTTGGATAAAGTAGCCAAATGTTCAAGAAGATTTATAGCCAAATTAATTAAGAAAAAATCATGTTACCATACAAAACTACTCATAGACATTTAAAAAATCTTAGCAAATGGCCACAGACCACTGTTTGAAAACCATGTTCTATAATGATGATATAAGAAGTAGAAAGCAATACTTTCTAGATAGCGGCAAGTTGTTTTTTTCATGTTTTTTTTTCTTTTTTTTTTTTGGCAAATGGCATTATACTAAATTGTCTGCTTTTATTGTCATACTAAGCAAAAATATTAAAGAAAGTTCATGTTGCCACCATTAAAATGAATTGTGAAAATGTTACTGGTATTCTATTTTTTAATCTTGGCTGTGCAAAGATCCATTACTAAGATTATGCAACACAAAATGGGATAATATAATTTCTGGATAATGAAAATAATCCTAAAGTCAAACTTAGAAAATTAGAGTAGGAAAGTAGGACAAAATAAGTTACACAAGGATCGTACCAAATAGTTAACAAATGTAAAAGGATAGACATTCTTAAACATCACGAAATTAAGACTGGTTCATTAGTACATTTTGTACATCCATTTTCTGAAAAGGAGCTTTAAGCTACAGAATTAACAAATTAGAATATGTTTGATAATGAATTTTTTACCCTTAGAGATTTTTATGCCAGGAGGAAATTATTGTTTTACACTTATACATTTTAGATAGGATGGCTATGAGTATTCTTATGGAGAAAAAGAAATAAAAGACAAGGTCAAATAGACACGGTTGACTCCTGGAATTTCTAATTCATAAAAGCCCCCAGTCCTTCTTTCCTTCAGCTACCATAGAGACCAGCTGCTCAATGTATATTTGAATCACCTGGGATATTTTGTTAAATTCAGATTCCTTCTTAATAAGGGACACCCAAAGACTCTGCATTTCTTGTAACTTCCATAAGAAGTTGTGGACCACTTTGAATAGCGAAGCATTAGAAGAACTGTTTCTGCTATTATTTAATCTACTGTAGTCCTAATCTCCCATTAGGAGATTTGCCACTCATTCCCTCCTGCTTTTACTATCTTTAGTATCTATCATTCCTTTAGTGTTCTTTGCCTATTTTTAGTCTCTCTCTCCCCCTCATCCAACCCTGTTGAAGTATCATCCAATAAAAAATGAAAGCAAAACAAAACTTTTAAAACCTTCACTTAACTTATCTTAAACTCTACCACCTGATGTCTCTCCTATTCACAAACTTTTAAAAAGAACTGTCTCTTTGCAGAGGCTATTTCATCTCCAACTCAAAACTATACCCACTTCATTGTGACTTGCAGACCCATTACCCTACCAACATAGCATTCATTAAAATCATCTATGACCCAGATTGAGAAGACAAAAATGACATTTTCAGTTTTTATCTAATGTGAAACTCAACAGCATTCAACAATTAACTATTCCCACATTTCTGCACATTGTCTTCCATGACACAAAAGTCCTCCTCTTAGTTTCTTGTCTAGTTTAGAGACCAAAAAAAAAAAAAAAAAAAAAAAAACCCAAGGAAAATGCTAGACTTCAAAACTCGAATCTGGCGTTCCTAGCTTTCCCAACTAGGAAAACGTACAATTCCGTTGGTTATGTGACAGCACACTGTAATTTTTAGCCAAAAGTTTGCTCAGCCACTGTCTCTCAAGTAGCTGAAGTTAAGCTCACTATTTGACACATCTAGATATACCTGACACAGTCTAGCTACCAGTTTGCCTATGAGTAATCTGTTGTCACACCACTTTCCAGGCTTTTAACACGTCCACAGAACACTCCCCTAGACCTCACGAAGATGGTTACCGGAGGCCGTCGTTACGGCTTACGTCATCACGTGCCGGGATGAGGGTGGGGCCCTTGAGGAAGAAGGTTTGGACTCCACATGGGCGGGGGCAATCAGAACGGGGCGGGGCTACACGGGATCTGGACGGGGCGGGGCCGGTGAGGGGTCGGGGGCACTTCTGCTGTTCAGCTGGTGCGCGCGGCGGCGGGAGACAGCGTCTGGGGAGTTCTCTCGACGCTGGGTCCTGAGCTCGTGTCCAGGACCGCCGGCTCAGACCAGGGATAGCCGTGTAGCCACACGGAAGCTGGGAGTAGCCAGGAGCGCCGCGGGTGGGAAGCACCCAGGATTGGGGAAGCCCCAGGAGCAGCACAGAGGCGCCTCAGTCACCCAAGTGGCCGCGGCGACGGTCACGGGGCGCAGCGCCAGCGTGTACGACCCAGGCCAGGGTTCTAAACAGACGGCTCGGGCTCCGCCTCCGCCCGCGCAGCCTCACCTGCGGGCACTGGCACACCGCCCCCGCCGGTGTAGACGGCACCTGCGCCGCCAAGCCCGCAGGTCTCCGCCCCTCGTCCCAGCCTCGCGGCGCCAGGCCCGGGCGGCTCACCTGGACCGGCGCGGGGTGCGCCGCGCCTTTGCCGCCACCCGCAAAGGAGGCAGGTGGAGCAGGCGCAGCGTCGGTGACCCTGGCGCTGGCTGCTGCCGTTGTCCCAGTCGCCACCCGGTCCTGGGGACCTCGCCACCTGCACCCGGGGAGTAGCCGCTGTCGCGGGCGTCTGGGCACCATGAGCAGTAGCAGCGCTAACATCACCTACGCCAGTCGCAAGCGGCGGAAGCCAGTGCAGAAAACGTGAGTGTCCCGAGCGTGTCCTCGGAGCGGGGGTTGGGCGCTCAGGCTTGCGGGTGCGGGAGGCTGCCCCACCCCGCCCCCAAATCCCCGCGATCCTGGAGATCAGGTTCATTCCCGACACAGCCCATGGAGTCGAGATTTGGAGGCTGGTCGAGAGACTGAGGACTTGTATTTTCCCGTTTTCAATTGCACTTTAAAAATTGTTCCCTCAGTCACCAGCGCACCCGCACCCTCTCACATTTGCAACTTTTTTTTTTCTCTTTGGTCTTAATTTGTTGACAGCTCTGATCTGCCTTGTGGTCCTGGTGGATTAGTTAGCGTAAACCTGCTTTGAAATCCCTTTACATTTCTATTATTCATGTGAGTTAGGTTGGAGAACAGGCTTAATTCTCGTTTGTGTATAGAGTTTGGTAGAGCGAGATGTTTTAAAGAGCTAAACACGTGCCATCTTGAAGGAAGGGACCTGAGCGCCTCTAAAGGTATTTTTTGATCCGTGACAACTGGCTTTCTGTTGCGCTACCTTAATTACTTATTTGGCAATAATTTTGTAGCTCTCTTCGTGACCATATCGGTAAAGTAGATGGAGATGGTAGCAGGTAGGAGTGCGTGCAGTGGACAGGACAAGGTGGAGGATTTTCTTAGACACCTTTTTGGGAAGCTTTCTTATCACTTTTGGGGTGGCTTTGGGGTCTGTAAAGTAAAAGATTTAGAACTGAAATATTCATTCTTAGGATCTACCTCTCATTCTTTTCCCTTTGAAAGTTTTGTCATTTTTAATATATTGAATACAAACTTGTATTTTTTGGGGTTTTTTTGTTGGATATTTGTGTGATAATGGCAAATTTTTTTTAAGTAAAAAAAAAAAATCCGTGCTTGAGACAGATTTCCTTTTGTGAGTCGGCTCTGTTCATGTGTCTGTTCCTAATTTTCATCTGAGTTAACTTGACTTCGCCTATGTGCTTGACATTTTCATGAACAGTTTCACAAACGCTTTATTAAACGTCTGCTCTGAGCAAATCAGAAGTATATACATTTTGCTTAAAACTATTTAACCATCACTAATGCAAACCAAAAAAATAACAGCTTAAGAAATAATTTAAAACCAATTATTGATTTAAAACTTTCATTCTGGAGTTTTCGTTTAAGAATTTTTGTTATCATAGTTGTTCAGATCTAGACTTATGAATTGGCATTAACAGATGATATTCATCTATACCACAACGGTCACGAACATTTGGAGATCTTATGGTACAGCGTATCCTACAGGAATATAGTCAAGTCAGCAATTTTCTGTCTTGGCGGTTTGAGACATTGGTTTACAGTACTTTTAGTTTTATAGAATAGTTTCTTATATTAAAGAATGTTTGTATAATTTGTTTTTGTCCTTGATGGTTAAAATTGGGAGGCATCCCAAAATCTGTATGGGTTTATGAATACAGTAATACACTTAAAAGTATTATGTAATTAGAGGTGTTAAACTTGAATCTCTCTCTAATGTGTTTTTAAGATTTAAGTTTGGTGTTACAGGTGTACCTATATAGATTTGTAAATAAAAATAATTGCCATAAGTTTATATTTATTATAAAGTGTTAACATTTTTTTATTTCTAGTTAGTATGTTGTGAAAGAAAACTCTTCCCTTTTAACATATCACATTTTTCTTTTATTTGTGTAAGATGTACCTTTTATTGTATTATCTTCATATTTTAATATACTTAGACTTTAAGATATTTATATTTAATAATTTCTTTAATATAACAAGAGCATTTTCCTTATTGAACCACATTTTACTTAATGTACATGTTTATCAGATCTTTGCTGAGCACCATGCATTGCTACTAAGCATAATTGAACTTCTGTTTTGTAACTAATGAGACCTAAAATATGCTGACATTACGAAAAATACTTCTTGTTTTGACCTGAAAATGTTATTCAGGTATACTAAAATGTGACTCCGTAAATGACACCCATTTTATTTTACTTACAGAGAAAATATACTGTAGCATAATTATAGGATTCTTTTAAAATATGGCCATTTAAATATACAATTTCATAAAGTTTTGGAATAAAATAGGTGAGATAAATGTAACCTGAACATCTCAATCTTCAATTCATTAAGAAAGATAAACTCCCCCTGGTGGCAGCTCTCACATTGAAAAGTATCTTTATTAATAGAAAATACATTTTAAATGTATTAAATTTAACCCCACTAAAGTTATTTTGTACACAGTATACGCTCAATAAATGTTTCCTCTCTTTGGACTAATGAAAGTGAGGAAATTTAAAGGATCTGAAGAAACCTGGGGTCTGACCAATGTTCCTGTCTTCAAGAAAATTTTAAAGATAACCTTTGGAATAAAGTTTATTATAACTTTGCTTGGAATGTTGCTCCATAGTTAATAACCTTGCTCAACAACAGAACAAATATTTTCTATTTAAATCCTGTTCTTTTTATTTTATTCTGTTTGTTATTTTATCTCATGAAGATAGTTGAAAAGCCCACTATAAAAATAAAATAGAATCTTTTTCTGTGGTGATACTTAGAATATATTTGTGTGTTTTTGGAATTTTATTACTACAGAAAAAATTTTTGTATTTTATCTTACTGTATTTATAGAAAGTTAGTACTGAGTGCTGGCAAATAATAGGTGTTGAGTAAATGACATCTGCTCTAAAAAAATGATAGCAGCAGTAGTGGTGATCAAAAGCCAGAAATCATGAAGTGTCACAACTCAACATAGCTTCTGAGCCTAAACTGATGCTTTATTAAATGCATGCTGATGCAAGCTTTTACTTTATTAACATAGTAATCATATTAATAGGAAAACATTATTTTCCTTTTCTTGTTAAATTGATGTGCATTCTAATTAAATGTCATGGACTTTGTTTTTAGAATATGCACTTAATTGAATTTTATTGCTTATGTTACATAGGACTTACTAAATATTTCATATAAAAGTATTATACCATATTCTGAATAGCATCTAAAATAAAATAATAGGAATTTTCATTTATACAATTATCTCTCCATTATTTTTCTCTCAAGTAGCTTTACTTAGATAGCTAGTGCATAGTGACTGTGTATACTCTTGCACATTGGAACAAATGAAGTAAAGTTATTTAGTTATAACTAACATTAAATGCCAAAAAAACAAATAGTAAGGCATTAGGGGAGAACACTGGATCTAAATTTAAAAATGAGATCTAGTTTCCACACCGTTACGTATTTGAGCAAGTTTTTGATCAGTAAAGCAGGGAGATCCCTACACTACCATTTCACAATTAAAACTAGCAGAACCAAAACATTTTATAACTCTGAAGACTACTAAAGTATAATTAAACTGAATGATTTCTACTTTTCAAACAATTTTAGCTCAAGGGAGACGGAAGAAGAAGAGAGGGGACTGGTGTGCTCCCTCTTAACGGGCACTGTGTAGGGGTATCTGGCACACCTTTTGGGTGTCGGACACAACTACAGGAGGGACTCTACCTAACAAGTGCAACTGTTGTAACCTAGTTGTTTGTGCCCTCACATTAGCCTGAAATAAACAAAAAATAAAAAAAAATTTAGCTTACATTATCACAGTACAATTAATTCTCTTATGAAACAGAAAGAGGCAGTATATGATTATCTTTTTTACAGATATGGATGAAATGTGCTGCTTAATAGGTGAATAAACTTGCATAATACATGCTTATTAATGTATTTAACTGAGACAGTTACTTAAAATAAATTCCATGCAAGTCTTTAACAATAGAACTTTTCTACTTTGGCACTTAATTTAAAACTTGATTTTTTGCATAGTGGTTTAATATAATAACTGTTGATTAGCACTTATTATGATACAAATGTTGTGCACAGTTCCTTATGTACATAATTGTATTTCATTTTTATGGTAGTACTAAGGAAAGGTAATATTGTATAAGTTTTACAATAGATAAGGAACTGAGATTCAGACTTACGTCAGTAAGGGAATAAATTAAAAAGCAGAATTTGGATACTGGATCGTAAGTCTTTTGACTCCAAAGCTTATCTTCCAATTACAGACTTCATAATTCTGCACAGGTGAACAAATCAAGTGATATATATAGTAGTGCCAGATCCTAGGGATTTCCTGTTATCCACTACTTCTTTTCAAATAGCATTGTGATTGAAATGAATTATCTGCCATTTCCCAAACACAATTTGTCCTCGCTCATCTTCATACTTGTATTCATGTCCTTTCCTCTTAGCCTTTTCTCCTGTCTTGCTAATTTGCTACCTACCTCCCACCACCACTTTTAAAACATTGTTTTGAATGGCTGCGTAACACTTTATCGTATTAATATTCCATAGTTTATTTTACCATTTTCCTTTGGGAGGAAATTTTGTTATTTCAACCATAGAATATTTTAACTAGTATTACAGAGAACACCCTTGAGACATGTAAATTTTTGTCCACATTATTTATTTCCTTAGGAAAAATTCCTATAAGTGGATTTTGGGGATAGAAAAATATGTATACTTTTAAGGTTGAGCCAGATATTATACTCTGGAAGATGTGTCAAATTACTGTATAAAAAAATTTCTAATTATATTTTCATCATAATGCTGTGGACTGTATCTATATCCTTGCATTTTTTTGCTTAAAAACATTATTTTCAGTTTCATAGCCAAAAGAAGACAAGATAGGTATTGAATTTATATGTTGGGATTATGGTTATGTGTAGTATTTGAAGGCTGTGCATTTTCATATTTTCTACTTGCATTTTCTATTTTCATATTCATTTGTTTTGTCTTGTGGTTTTTAGTTTATCAGTAGTTCTTTTTGATTTTTGATTAAAACATTATTTAAGAATATATTCCTATTAAATCATACATGCATATTTGTAATTATAAATTATATAACATAATTATACAATTAATTATAAATATAAAGTACATATTTATAATTATAAATATAAAAATTGTTATAAATATGGTGCATCTTAAATATGGCATGTAAAGCATTATCTGTGGGGTCTTTTATGGTAGATAAGAATGTTCATACTATGAGCTTTGCTTAACCTTTTTCATTGTTCTCCAGCCTTCCAATATAATTTTATTCCAATTTTGGATTAAATCCGCTTTAGATGATTTATTATTATTTTATTTTATTTATTTATTTATTTATTTTTTTTTTTTTCTGGTTTTGAGCTGGGGCCGGGTTTGAACCCACTACCTCTGGTATATGGGGCCAGTGCCTTACTCCTTTGAGCCACAGGTGCTGTCCGATTTATTATTTTTGACTATGTACTTATCATTTACTGCTGATGTAAATACACTGTGATTACATTTCTGTTCTATGCTGTTATTGATTTTTCTATCTATTTTCTGTTTTTGTATTTATTTGCACTGGGGTTTACCTGTTTCATAGATTTATTGGAGACAGAGTTTGTGTTTTTTTCTCTTTTTCTTGTTTTGCTGTGATTTACTAGGATGGAGAGTAATTGTAGGAAGTGTCATGTGCTACCATTAGGAAACCAGAAGTGTTTTGCTAATATTTAAAACTGTAGTAAGGATAGCACATCTCCATGAACTCTTGAGCACTTTTTTAATAGCATATGTTTTATTGAGCAATACATTATGCTTGACTTTGACACGTTACAGGATGTATTTTTTCCTAGTAGGAAAAATGAGGCCTTTAAAGATAGGACTATCTTTTATTTGTCTTTAAAGCTACCAGAACTTCCTAATGCCATGCATATAGTAGGTATTTGAGATTTACTGATTTAGCAATTAAACACAATTTGTAATTTTTCTGATAGTGTTTTAGTGATTCAGGTATAGCAAATATATTCAACATGGGTTCAAGGGGAAATACTTTTTTAAAAAAGTATATTTGCATAGAAGAAAGGGAAAGGGGAACATTCCCAATGGAAATAATAGTGATTTCTAGGACATATTTCATTTTCTTGGTTTTCTCTGCCTAATGTCTTGTCCTTGAAATTGTGTTATTTATACCTCGTCTATTCTTATGCATGCATAGTAGGTAGAGGGAAGGAGAAGAACGTATCATTGCTATAGAACTAGAGAGTAGCAAAAACATTCTGGCGCACTAAAAGTGGCTGTAGATAGAATTCTCAGAAGTTTTTATAGATGGTCTTTGCCTCACATAGGGAAGTAAAATATCTAGCTGTATTTAACTTAACAATGAAGTTTGACTCTACTTATAATATACATCATGTCTGTAATATTCTATTAAGCTCGTAGCTTATGATTGCAAACATTGTAAACATCAGAGATAAGTAGGCACTGAAGCTGGGGGGAGGAAGTGAAGAAGAAAGAAAGGAGGTTAAGCGTTGGGCTTTATGGGATGCAGTTAGAATGGTAGGGGGATTTTATTGAGAAGTTCTTTAAATTTCCTAGCTGTTGGGTGGAGACTAACAATATAATAGATGCCAAGAATGGGGTGTTCAAGTTCTGGGAAATATGAATGAGCAGGTGGGCATTCAGGTGCAGGGACTAGAAATTGGTAAATTGACCGAAGTGTTGGTTATTAAATCACCCCAAGAACAGAGGCAGCAGACCAAACTCTTACTGTGGGAGGTAATCTCTTGTTAGAAAATGTCATTTTAATCTGTACGATTACTGAAACTGTATTGTCCATGTCAATGAGGTTTTATGATAAATATTATATAAAACCAAGTTACATTAATTTATGATTAAATTAAGTTAATTTTTTCATCAGTGCTTTAAACACTGGATTCCTAACAGCCATTTTTAGATGTAAATGTTAAAAAAGCTTTAAAGACACTGGACACTCCACTGGTAGTTACAGCATCAGGGTTTCTAGAACAGAAGGGTGGCATGCGGCTGCTAGAGCCTTGATGACACAGCCATTTGGATTTACCGGTTAGGACAGAATTTTTAAGGTTAAGGTTTAACAAAATAAGCCATTCCTTGGGTTGGCCAACATCTTATGGTCTTAATTCAAGATCTCCAGAGCTCCCAAATTCAGTGTTACAGGGACGTTTATTTGTATTTCAGGCATAGCCTTTTATTTAAATAATGGTTGGAGGTGTACTTTTATAGAGATTTAAAAGTAAAATCACTAGCTTAACCTAAGTCAAGTTTAATTAATATAGGATTATTCTTTAATTATATCTTCAATATGTAGCAAATATTTTCACTGAATAGTTTTGAATATTTCTTATGAAATCAGTGAAAAAGTGGGTTACATGTATTTCTTTAGCTTTAACAATCTGACACTTTAAAAGCTTTGAATCTAGTGCACTTTGAATTGCTGAGTGAAGTGGGTATTTCTCAGCGCTGACCATACTTAATTCCTTTGTACTTTTGCCTTCTGTGACCTCCAAAATATTTTACCCTGGTTCTTTTCTTGTGTATCTTATAATTTCTCCTCTGCTGTCCTGTCTTCATCCATGCCTCCTCTCCAACCTTGTGCCTAAATATTGGTATCACTGATGTCTGTTGAAGCCATTTTCTTCTTGTTCAGTACACTTCTCTTAGGTAAATGTAGTTGTTTTTCTAAGCTACAGATCACAGAGTCATTTGCAACCCCTCCTCACTAACTGTTGTCTTCTCCCTTACTTCCTATATACCAAGTCATTTTATTTTAGTTCAGGGAACATTTGAATCTGGCTTAAATTTCTCTTCAGGTCAGTCCTTACCATCTTCACTATTACTATCTTTGGTCAGAGTCACTCATTTCCTTTATGAACACTTTTAGTCAGCAAACATAAATTGAGAGTTAAGTACTATGCTGGGCACAAAAGGTAGAAAACTGATTAAGGTTGCATAGTGATAAGAGCCATAAACAAATAAGTTTATGCAATTAGATTACTTAACACTTGTCTTACAGAAATTTGATCTCATGCTGAATATGTCATAAGGTACATAGTAATACGTGAGCATGTGGACAATTCTGCAAACTCACAATCTGGGGCAGGGTTGTATGCTACAAAAGGCCAGCACGACATAAGCAGCAGTATTGTGTGGTGAGATACCTTGACCTTACTGTTCTTCCTGCCATGTCAGCTTGTCTTTCTTCAATGTTTGTGTTTCTCTCTTCTCTCCAGTATTTCATAATCATTATTCGAAAGCCATCAAGAGTGTAAGACTGGATTGTCCACACATGTTTAGTTGTGTGAAGTTATTTGTATAGCATATCTCTTAGTAGAATGGTTGTGTAAGACATTTATGTAAGATACAGAAGTTGTGAGTGGCAGAGTAGCTAATCCTTTGTGAGGTAGGTCAGAGAAGAGGTTAAAAGTGACCTACTTGAGCAGGGACCTGGAGTGGGTGGAGCAGAAGAAGGAGGTCGTATGAAAGCACCAGAGTACATGTCAGTAGTGGTTAAGTTCTTATTCTTAGCTCTGAAGTATACTAGACAAGGGACACTCGCTGGAGGAAAGGAAGACGGGGTAGATAGAGGCTGGAAAGATCATATGTGCTGTGCGAAGTAACAGGGACAGTCCAGAGCTACTCAAGGATTTGAATCAGATTAGTGACATGGTCAAACTTGTATTTTAGAAAGAAGTTCCTAAGTGGCAGACATTTCAACTTTGGTGTGATGTGTTCTGCTTTCTGTATTCTCTATCCCCAAAGTGAGGCAAAACACAGGCTGATCTTTAAATTCCAGTTCACTGCTTAACATGACTCCCAGATACGAAAATCCAATTATCTGCCATTACATTGAAGAAACATGCTATTTCCTTTGTCTTGACGCCCATGTGGCTCGCTCCTCTAGTTTTATCCATGTCCGTGCTGAAACATCATATCGGAGACCTTCCCCTGCCTATCAAAGCTAGCATTTCCATCTCTCCTTAGTTTCTTACCTGACTTTATTTTTCTTCTTAGTACTTACCAGCCCCCAAAGTTATATGTTTATTCATTTATGTCTGTATCCTCTAGCTGAAATATAAACCCCCTGAGAAAGGAATTTTCATATATTTTGTTAACCTCTCAGTGCTATGCACCTGCCCATGATAGATGTTCAATAGTTTTATGTATGTATGTATTTATTTATTTATTTATTTATTTTTGGAGACAGAGTCTTACTATGTCACCCTGGGTGTCACAGCTCACGGCAACCTCAAACTCTTGGACTTAAGCTATTCTCTTGGCTCAGCCTCCCAAGTAGCTGGGACTACAGGTGCCTGCCACAATGCCCGGCTATTTCTTTTTGATGCATTTGTTTAGATGGCCCCCGCTGGGTTCAAACTCGCCATCCTCCATGTGTGTGGCCAGCGTTCAGTAGTTTTAGAAAGTAGTGTGGCTCTGACTTTCTTTCCTTTTCTCCTCTCTCTTTTGCCCTGCATTTTGCACCTCAGACAGGGTTCTTCTCACAGTTTACCATTCCCCAGTTCTGCCTCCTTATGAAATCCTGTTCATCTGTCAGGATCCATCTTTGACACCATCTTTCCTATAAAATCTTTCTTCAAGCAGTTGCTCCTCCTATTACACTTACTCCTATAATGCTTTTTGAATAATCAGTGAAAGAGTGTTTCCCTGGGATGTCCAGGACATGATAGGTACAAACAGATATTTGATAACAAGTTATTAATTGACCAGTAGAGATTTCTATAATGAGGTGTAGAGAAGCATTCTAGGTAAAACTTGAAATTCACTTGGCTAATTGGAGATATATAGTAATTAGATGGGACTTGAATTTGGTTACAAATGTAGTGTGATTGGAGGAGAATAGCAGTATCTGTTGACTTCATATACACACACACCACTTAACCAATTTATCACCTTTTTGTGCAGAAATAACATGAACTGTGAAGAAGAAAAATAGAAATAAGTGAAGAAATTACTTGCTAGAAACAGTGTAAACAGCATGTTAACATTTCATATTTATTTTCATTTTCTGCATACCTTTCTGCATAACTACATCACCACATTTACCACTGAAAAAATACATTTTCCAGAAAAATTTGTATTGAATGGAATTAATAGCACTATACCCAGGCCAGTCTTTATTTCATAAGACAATATAAAACTGCATTTGGATTGTCAAAAATGTCTTTGTTGTTAGAAAACTCTAGAGGGTTATTGTTTTGACTGATGGAAAAGTATAGAGGCATGTTCCATCAAAGGGTTCCAGCCTTTTGGCTTCTCTCTGCCACATTGAAAGAAGACTTGTCTTGGGCCACATGTTAAGTAGATAAACACCAATGAAAGCTGATAAGCAAAAAACCCCAAAAACTGCATAATTTTTGTGATATTCACCATTACAGATAAGCAAAACAGGCCTCACATAATCACATGCAGCCCACGTACTGCAGGTTGGATGCTTGTTTTATTTTACGTACAATTCAGCATTGTGTCTGAGGATCATTGCATTCACTTTTAAGTGATTAATTTCCTCTGTAAAATCCTGGCTAAGAACTTGGTGTGAAGTTGTCTAATTTCTCATTTATGAACTCATGTTCTTCCTCTACTCATAAATATCCTTTCTCTCAGATAAAAATTATGCTAAATTGTTAGTTTCCTTGAACTTCCCAATTAAGACAAAACTATGAAAGTCAAATTTATTCCTTTTTTAATATGTGAGACCACATTGGATGGCTGGAGGACCATTTACAGGTGCCAGAAGGGTTTGGGGAAGTCTTCACAAATGAAATGAAAGTACATAATTACAGAAAGCTGGAGATGATGAAGATAAACTTTTCATTTAGGGTTCCAGTTTATCCACAGCATGAATGGTGCTTAGATGCTTCTTGTGGAAGATAGTGAAGGAAGAATGATTTTCACATGATTTATTGCAAATAGTTCTGAATTTTTTTACCCTATCAGTGGCTAACTGAGAGGGATGGAGGAATCCTAGATATGTTCATTTGGAATCATTGTACTATAGATGAATGAAATATAAGTAAGCATTTTCAGAAGATGTATTTAGTATTTTCCTACAATGAGTTCATAAGCTTGTTAGTAAAACATTACAAAGAATTTTATCCCTTGTTTTTCTTAATTAAAATATGATAGATTTTGGAAAGATTTATGTAAACCTGAAGTAGACCTTAAAAGTTCGTTATGTTAGAAATATTTGAGAAGATGTTATAATGCAATAGAAGTTTTTGGTTTATATATTTTAAAGGATTTTTATGGTATTTTGTTTGTTTTTAGAGTAAAGCCAATTCCTGCTGAGGGAGTCAAGTCAAATCCTTCCAAGCGACATAGAGACCGCCTTAATACAGAGTTGGACCGTTTGGCTAGCCTGCTGCCTTTCCCACAAGATATTATTAATAAGCTGGACAAACTTTCCGTTCTTAGGCTCAGTGTCAGTTACCTGAGAGCCAAGAGCTTCTTTGATGGTAAGACGTAAAAGTATAATTTTTCTACAGTAACCTTCAAAATACTTAATTGTTTGTTTCTGTGTTAATATCTATAAAAATCAGCTATCTGTGAAAAGCAGAGTATTTTAAATTGGTGTACAGTAAAACTTAAGTGGCAGACCCAAATTTATAAATCCTAAAATTCATTTGCCAGACAGATTTTAGCCACTTAACGTGATATATCATTATCGTTCTATGAAAATCATATGTTTAGAAGTTATACTCAAATTGAGTTTGTCCAATTCCAGTTCCCCTTCGTTGCAATTCAGTTTTTTAAAGTTTCTCTTTTTTAAAAAAAAAAAAAGTAGAAGAAAAGATGTTATGTTATTAACACTGTGATGTGTTATTAATGGATTTTCTATGTTTTCATAGGTATTTCATTTATCCTTTCAAATTATGTATACTTCAAATCCTTTATGTTAATTGTATGTTTACTGCAGGAAAACATAATTAAAATTTTTTCCACTGGAGAGAGCACTTCATATAGGAGTCAATAGAATTGAATTTCGTTCTCCATTGTGCCACTGACAAACTGTTTGACTTTACCTGAACCAGATAGCATCTTTGTACCTCAGTTTTCTCAGCTGTAAAGGCTGGGGTTTTGAGCTGTGTAGCTAGATGATATTTGTTTACTTTTAATCATATAGTAGTTTATCATAATCAATTATTTTAAATAAAAGTTCTTATTTGAAAAATAGTGTTTTCTCATGTAAAGTGATTTTTTGATTTCTCTTTGATCTCTGTATAGATAATAGATTGTTCAAGGAAATGATCTTTTTTAAGATTTTGTTCAAGGAAATGATCTTTTTTAAGGTTATATTTTACAACCTGTTGTAAAGAAATTAATGATAAAATCTCAGTGGCCTGTATCAGTGCTTCTTAGACTTTAATTTTCTTACAAATTACGTAGGGATCTTGTTAAGATACAGAGTGTTTCTCGGTAGCTTTAAATGTAGCCAGAGATTTTGCTTTACAAGCTTATAGATGCTGCTGCTCCTGCTAGTCTAGATCCTAGAAGTACTTAGGCAGCGCATTTACAGATACTTGAACTTGTAATTTCCGTTTAGAATCTTGCAAAACGGTTAATTTCCCTTTAGGTCTGGGTTTATGTGTTTGGTGTATTTAGTTTGGGCATCTTTTCATTTGTATGCTTACCTGCTTGCCTTTATATTCTTTCTTTTGGACAAAAGCCATTTAGTTTAACAAGTGTGGCCTGGATGATATACACTGATCTGAGGGTAGTGATTTCAAGAAAGATTATATATTTTAAAGTTTCACATTAGACACTTAAATTGTCTGTGATCTTCATAAAAAGACTTAGAATTTTCAGTTTTATTTATACCAAACCCTTCATCTTGGAGATGAGTTATGTAGTATTCAGTGGTGGGTCCATGAGTATATGTTTATCAACTATCGTCCTCCTGTGATACAGTTGAAACTTGAACTGAGGTGTCCAGATTCCTTATATTGTTTTTCCTGACCATGTCTCTATTTTTCTCTTTACTGGGAAATGTCATGTAGCAAAGAAATGAGAACTTTTTCCTAGATCAGTGGGTCTTAAAAGTATAGCCTCCCAGACAAGGAGCATCAGCACCACGTGGAACTTGTTAGAAGTGCTAATTCCTGTGCTCCATCTAGAATCTAGGGTGATGAGACACCTGGTGGTCAGGCTAGCTGCATATCGAAGTTTGGGGCTGCTGCTACAGCTTGTAGCCTTGGGCCCACTCCCAGATGCATGGAGTGCTGTCCCGATGCTTAGCATTTATTCTCATACTGTGCTGACCATGTGGTGGCAGATTCTGTGACATACCAGATGTGGTCTCTACCCTTAGACAGTTTACAGTCTAGAAGCCAAGGAAGCGTTTCCCTTGACTCCAGTAAAGACTTATTGACTTGTGCCACTTTACCTTTCCATTTCCTGTTCCTTTGTAATGGCAAATAAAGTTAAATATGTTAAAAACAGAAAAAAAAAGTACAGGTTGTCTTGGGTTAGAAGTAGTGGAGCAGAGCTAAAGCTACAGAGTGTAGCCAGTGTGCCATTGAAGTACTGACATACTTACTACCCTCCAGGCAGTGCACACACACACATATACATATGTGTTTACATATTCATTGTGTGTGTGACACACACAGATAATGCGTATGTGGTAAAACAAGTGTTCTGTCATTCAGTGCTGTGAAGAGAGTCCAAAGTCCACATTATAAAGAATATTACAGTTTTAACAGGGCTCATAATGGAGTTCTTATTAAAAAGTATTAGCTCTTTATTAATGACTTTGTCTATTTTTTATCCTGGTTCAGTGTATTTGAAGTGGAATACAGTGGAAGCTTATTTCCTATATATATTATTAACTTCATCAATTACATTTAATTTTAGATCCTTTACTGGTTTTCAGATTTCAGTATGTATACAGAATTACCTGGGCATCAAAGTGCACATTCTAGAATCTGCTGATTCTGTAGGTTCTGTGTAAAAGCCAGGAATCAGTATTTTAATAGGCATATTACAGAGTCGGATGTAGTGACTAGTCTGGCTTTGATTATGCCCCAGACTAATTTTAAAAAGTTACTTTCTTTGCCATCAGAAAGAGAAATCCAGACAGAGTTTTAAGAAGACATCTAATGTGTCTGCTTGATTTTAGTGGTATGTGTACAGCTTAAGCAATTTCTTAAGTTGTTCAATATAGGAACATAGAGTTAGGTGGAAAGTGGAAATAATTGATTTAAAAATCCCAAACCTCTTCCAGATCATCAGTGGTCTGGGAAGGCAATTCAACTTTTCATAGCACACAGAGAACAAAATTTTAAGGGTAACTCTTATGAATTGAACAAATGCTAAAAACAAATGAAGAGACTTTTGAAGCATGCTGACAGTGATTAAGATTTTAGTGTGCAGTTAGACCCTCTCTCCCACTATGAGAGAAACAGTATAGCAAAGCAAAGGGAAGCTCAAAGTGAATAACAGGATGCAAACAGGGGGGTGTGTAAATTCCTGCGGAAAGAACAATATAAACGAGTAATCATACAATATTGTTAGAAAGGAAACTCAAGTTTTACTGTAACAATAGATATTTTTCCAAGAAAATACATCTATTTATTGCAAGTTTAAATAATCCAACTTGGATGGATCTTCTTAAACTTTGGAACCATGACTAGACTGCTATTACTGCCTGAAAAGCCACAATGTTAAGTTTCAAGTGCAACATTAATATTTATCTTTTTCTAATTAGTAAAAACATTATAAAATATACTTTTAAAGTACTTGAATAGACCTTAGTCATTTTTCAGTTACGGTAAAGTTTGAAGCAAGTTTTGACACTTATAGAATATTAAACTCAGATATCACATTATCTTTGAAATAAAATGTGTTTAAATAATATTGAATAACTTAATGACTCTGATCAATAGTAGTTTATTAATAGGATTTGGGTGGTTACCACTTAACCTTTGAGACTGGTTGATGTTAAAGCAAAGGATTCTTTTTTGGGGTTGTGTCTTTTTAAGTGTTAAACAGGGAACCACTGGACCAATTTAATCAGTTGTGGAAATATTTTATTCTTAGAATAATTTCAGCACATATATTAAACAGTTTTTGAATTGGATTTCCTTATTACCATTTGATGTGCTTATTAGCATGTAAGTGTTGTGTTCAAGTTACTCCACTTTTTTGGCAGTAACCCCCCAAATTAAAAATTTATGAATTACTCTGTTTTAAGTTTAGACTCAAATATTTGATGAGTTAAAAAGACAGAAAAATGTTTTCTTTCTGGGAGACAATCATAGAGGTTATATGTTATGTAGTATTTGTTAATTCAGCAAAATGTTCATGTTAAATATGCATCATTTAAAATATCTGTGAAATCTTTTAAAATCTTTTACACTCTCAGTTATATCTGAGTCATAGGCAATTCCTTATGACATCTGTTAATTGAGATGTATAAAGTTAATTTGTGGAAAAGAAGAATGAGAAATAAAAAGATGATTTTGCCTAGGTTGCCATTAAAGCAGACAACTTGGTTTGGAGAGCTGAGTTTCTCATTTCAAAGTCTGGCATTTGTTGCTGTTGTAGGGAATAGTTTTCCTGTTATTTTAAAAGCAAAAAAGTAGGGGAAAATCTGTATATTGAATTATTATACATGCTTAAAATGATTACCATTTTACACAGTGCAGAATATTTAGATTTTAGAGCATCTTTAATTTTCTAAATCGACAAATGCTGTGGGAAGAGAGGATGACAGTTTAATTTACATTATGATCTGACATTTATTTGATCTCCTTATTTATCCTGGGTCTTTATTGACTTAATCTTAAGTTAAACATTATAAGTGCTCTTTTCTTGGTCTTCCTTTTGCAGATGCTTTAACAGTTCATTCCCTGTTCATTAGGCTTTCAAAAGAGAGCTATTGTATTCATCTTTAGTTTATGCATTTTTCTGAATTTCAGTCCTGTTTTGGACTCTTTAGACTAGAACATCAATCTTGAAAAACAAATGTGCATGAGTTTACATGTATATACACCAAGAACAAACTTGAAGCGGCAGCAAAAATGAATTAAGTAATAACGCACCTTAAAGGGTTGATATTTTATAAAGTCTAATGGATTTGCATAACTTTTTTCATTCATGAGAATTCTATAATTTTATCTGCTTTGCTATAATTTTTAAATTACTGTATGTCAACTAATTGACAAAAATTATAGTTCCAGAGAAAATGTGAATGAATTCTTAATTCTAGGAATGTCCAAAGTAAGTTTGTTTGCCTACCAATTTAGCGCATTTGAAATCGTCAAAGAAATTTAGTACTCCTTGGGTTTCATTTACCCATGATTTTATCTATCTTAGATTGTGATTAACTGTGCATATTTTTTCTCCAGATTCATATTCTGAAACATGAAACTCTATTAAACATTCATGATAATTTTCATAGCTGAGACTATATAGATATGGTGGTTTTTAAATTTTTAATTTATGGACTTCATGTAATTAAATCCCTACATATTTAAGCATGAATGAGTAAAAAGAACAGTAGAGCATTCTTACTGAGTATTCAAGTCCTGGCTCTCACATTTAATAATATGACCTCTTTGGATCAGGAACACTCTTTTCTGCAGATACTCAGTTTGCAGTGTAAGATTCAAGAGATCATAGCAGCCTGGTGTGATGTCACACTCCTGTAATCCCAGTGCTTTGTGGGGCCAAGCCAGGAGGATTGCTTCAGGCCAGGAGTTCGAGGCTGCATTGAGCTGTTATTGGACCACTGCACTCCAGCCACATCTCTCCCACCACCGCAAAAAGAGATTCATTAAATTTAAGACTTTAACCACTTAATTATATGAGTAAATGTAATGTTTTATGATATAATTTTGTATGGGACACTTTCACCTCGGAGTGGTTTTGTTTGCCTTGACAAGTATTTTTAAAAATGAACTGACAAAAATCTATACAAGATGCAAACTAAACCTAAATATATTGTGGCATTTATTCTGTATTTTCTTTCTTTCCTTTCTCTTTGAAGTTTACTGATTAAATTCATGTCTCTCGTTGTATGTCTCTAAAATCCTTGATTATTTGACCAGGTCTAATTAGTTATAAATTTACGCCTGTAGGATTTTTTCCTTCTTGTTGTAGTAATATTAAAGCCAGCCACTGTCAGCAATTTTTTTTTAAACTTTCAAATGCAGATGTTGAAATACCTGTAGATATTTTGTGAGGCTTTATGAGCTGGTTGATGGAAGTGTGCACTTCCATGTTACAATGTTTTAGAGAATATAGTCACATATAACACTAAATAATTAGAGCCTGTAAAAAAAACTTATATTACCACTAGTTTTTCCTTTTTAGTAATACTTTTTAGTTTTAAATCCTGCTTGTACAGAGTTTTAACTTTTTGATCAGTGAATTTTAATCAACAGTTCAAGCTCATTCGTTTGTTTGTAGCTGGAGATTTCTAATTTTTTTAAATTTTGATGCCATAATATCAAACTTATAAGAAGATATCAATTATCTTCTTAGCATAATAATATTAAGCCATGAAAGTGAATAAATATCTGGAGAGAGAGCATGTAGAATAAGAGGGAAAATACCAAAGATAAGATGTTTTAAGGATAGGCAGAGATTCAGGAAAACAACTCTGTGCAATATGAAACTATGCTACGGTGATAATGAGTTCATTTGAGATGTCTCACTTGGTGGTTAAATTCTTAAATTAAGAAGACTAAGGAGAAAATTGTATATGTAAACTGAAATGAAATTAAAGTTTATATAGAAAAATAATAATACTAAAGATAATTTCTGATCTTTGGTAGTCCATGGAAGCTATAAAGCCATTCTTTTGTTAGCAGTGGGGGGTTAAGGAGGGAGACTGGCAGTCAGATTGGATCGATCGACTTAATGAACCTTAATAAATTGCCCATACTCAATTCTTCTGGTATTTTCTAGCCTGAAATTTCCCATATGATGTGAGGAGACCTTGTATTGTCAGTTTTCAGAGTATTCTGTTGTCGGCTTTATTTTTGATGTTGTCTAGTTTCTGTTATTGTGGAGACAACATTCCATCTCTGTATCTCAGCATGGTGAGGGAGGTTGGGTCTTGTGATGGAAGTGGTGGGAGGCTGGAGAGGTGGATGCTAGTTTAGTTAACTAATCTTGTGGCTTTTAATAAAACCTTTCACCTTACAGCTCCACAAACAGTAATAATGCTTGCCTCCCTAGATATGTTGGCTTTGTAATAGATTAATCCTGAAAATAAGAGATCTGTGAAGTAAATTTTATAATTAAAATTGTTATTATATAAATTACAGAATACAGAATATTGGCATGTTACTTGTTTTAATGGAGACTTTTTTGTTGTTTTTGTTGAATGTGCATAGGGGACTTCAAGGATTTAGTATCACCTGGTAATATCCCTTTGTTGAATTAATTTTGCATTTTGAGTTAGAAATGGACATTTGCTAATAAACTCCTTTTCAGCCTCTTGGCATAATATGTAATAATTTTCTTCCATATATTCTTTTATCAAAAGTGGCATATACTCAAAACTAGAAACTTTGTTCAAGGAAAGTGACAGCTTGTTTTGGTGAGGATATAAACTATAGACACATGGTGCTCCTTGCTATATTTGGATACATACAGAATTCTGTGTTGTTGCCCTCGTCTTAGTCTTAAATGTATGCTTAAGTTTTTGGTTTTTTTTTTTTTTGAGACAGAGCCTCAAGCTGTCACCCTGGATAGAGTGCTGTGGCATCACAGCTCACAGGAACCTCTAATTCCTGGGCTTGAGCAAGGAAGCCTCCTTGCCTCCGCCTCCCAAGTACTACAGGCGCCCGCCACAACGCCTGGCCATTTTTTGGTTGCAGCCGTCGTTGTTTGGCGGCCCGGGCTGGCAGCTCAGGTGTACGTGGCTGGCGCCTTAGGCCGTTGAGCCACAGGCATCAAGCCTGCTTTAGTTTTTGTATTCGCAAAATCTCTATTACTCTTCCTGAAGATATTCATATTCATATTAATTGGTAAGTATGCTCTTTAAGCAAGGAAATAATTATAGGAAATATAAGGGAATTAAATCCAGAACATTTGTTAAGTTAGTTCCTATTTGTGAAGTTAGTTCCTAAATCTGACTGTTCAGAGTCATTGGGCACCTGGTTGTCAGGGTCACCTAGGAACTTGTTAGTAAACTGTGGGGCCCCATCCTGTACATACTGAATCTGAAATTCTAGAGGGTGGGGCCCAGCATGCTGTTTTAATAAGCCTTCCAGGTGATTCTGAAGTCTATAAATTTGTAAGAATCACTGCTCTAATTGGTTATTTCTATTCTGCCATTTAAAATACAATTTGAATTCTACTCTGGTATATGTGACAAATCTAAATGCAACTCTTTCCTCACTGAAAAGGTAAATTAAGGCAGAGTTTTAATGTAAAGTTGTAGAGGAATTGCATATAATTGGGTACCTATGTTCAGCGAGAAGAATGTTACTAACACGGTGAAAGTTTCCACTTAAGAGTTGAAATGGAACTATTAAAGCCTTTTCAACTGAAAGTGATGTTTTTTAAATTTCCTGAAAAGGCGGTAACTACCAGTTTTTTACATCCTGTAGTCATAAACACATAAATTAACATTTGTATTTTTGAAGGACTGAATATTCTAAAATAAAATATTATTTTATTTGTGGGCTGGAATATAATAATTTGTCCATTGTATTTGAATGTACCAAACTATGTAGGCCTAATTTTTGTTTCCTAGGAATTTAAAATAAAACATAGTTTTTTCTTTAATTTCAGTTTCTCCCTTTATTCTCTCAAAAGGAGAATGATTCATTTACAAAAAAAAAGTCTTCAAGGAAAACATGTATCTTTTATGCCAAAATATGTAGAAAAAAGTCCCTTTAGGTACACTTAATATATTATTTAGAAACTATTTATAAATACTTATACCAGACTAAACCAAACTAGAATGTTTTTCTTAAGTTTAAGAAATACTGCATTATTTAACTTTTCTAATTTATAAAAGGTTATGTATTTGCGCGAACTTTATAAGTCATCGCTTTGTTCTCTTATGCTTATGTCAGTGTAGGAATGGAATTTAATTGTCCCTGCCAAAGTAATAAAAGGAATGATAAATATTATCAAATAAATTGAATTTACAGCAACAATCAGGGATTAAAAGGGCATTTGCTTTTCCCTGGCAAGACTTTTATCATGCCATCTTTTTATTCAAAAGTAAATTATTCTAACAAAATACAAAATAGAGTTTATCACTATTCAATAATTCTTCTTCATGAATTTTCTCTCTCGATCAATTTAAAGCATGTTAGTTAAAGAAGAAATATTTGGCTTCTAGGGGGAAGTAGGAATCTGAGCTTAATGGATGAGGAAGAAAAGTACCATATTAGGAAATAGGTATAGTTAAATGGATATGGGAATAATCATCTGAAATATAACTATTTGGTAATGCTGTGATGTCTTTGCACTCTAAATTCCATTATATTTCCTAATTTGTATTAGATGATTGCTTCATAGATATCTCAATGAGGAAACTGTTGAAATATTTCAGCAGTTTAGTATGCTAATATTCCATTGAATGTTCACAGTCAGAGATCCTCACCCTTTGAAAGGTGGTATGTATCTCACTGCTAGGGAGGATTTTTTTTTTTTTTTTTTTTTTTTGAGTTAGAACCTCAAACTGTCACCCTGGATAGAGTGTGGCATGACAGCTCACAGCAACCTCCAATTCCTGGACTCAAGCGAGTCTCTTGACTCCGCCTCCCAAGTAGCTGGGACTACAGGCGCCTTCCACAACTCCCGGCCATTTTTTGGTTGCAGCCGTCATTGTTGTTTGGTGGGCCTGTGCTGGTTTCAAACCTGCCAGCTCAGGTGTGTGTGGCTGGCGCCTTAGCCCATTGAGCCACAGGCGATTTTGTAAAAGGTCCATTGCAGTACAGCAGATCCTTCGCAGAGTCAGCTGGGACTTCCTTTCAGATAATACATTTAGTTTCTATGAACTGTGGTGTATTTAATTCCAGTAGTACAATGTTTAAGGTGTCCTATGCATCTCATTATGCATAATTTGTATAACATTTTACAGTTTTGAAGTATAGTTGACCCACAAACAGCATAAAGGTGAGGGGGTGTGACTCCTATGCATTTAAGACTCAACTTTTGCCTGCCTGAAAACTTTATTACTAATAGCCCACTGTTGACCAAGAAGCCTGACTGTTAACAAGAAGTTGCTCAACACATACTTTGTTGTATTATTACATGTTCTACACTTACAAAAATGTAACCTAAGAAAAGAAAACTTTTTTAAAATTTCAGATTAATATAAGGGTACAAATGATTAGGTTACTTTGTTCACATTTGTCAGGCAAAGTCTAAGTTGTAGTTGAGCCCTTCACCCAGGGAGATGGACTGGTAAGCTCTTGTCTAATGTGCAAAAGAAAATATTATTAAGAAAATCACAAGGATGAGAAAATATATTTCCTATTTGTTAAGTGAAAGCAGATTATGATAAAAATCTCATCTGCTCTCAAAGGTGACTAGGACACATAAGTGCAGCTGAGCCGTTCAAACCTATCTTATTCGAAGGTCAATTGTACTTTCAAATTTGCATTGTGCAGTCATCATGGCAATGCTATTAAATACATGTTATGCTCCCCATTTAAAGATGATAAAATAGTTAACCCACAGTGGGCACTTGCATCGTAAGTTTTCCATAATGGTTTGAGAGTATCTAAACTCAGTATAGAATTCATTGTCTCTGTCCTGGACTGTCAGTGATTGACTTCAGGCATGACCCAGATACTCTATTTTTAATTTATTGCAGGCAGTATCATGGTCCTCATTTAAAGATGAGGAAACTAAAGGTCAAACTAGAGGTGGTTAATAAAAGCTCACACACTGCATCGTGCCACCTGGCTTGTTATCTAGGCTTTACCACTGAAATCTCTATGACCCTGGGAGAGTTTCTTAAACTCCCTAAGTCTCAGTTTCCTAATATAGTGCAAGGACAACAATGCTAGTCTCAGAACTCTTATGGAGACTAAATAAGATATAATACATGTGTCGTTGCCCCTATGGCCCTGGTCTCGATCGCAGCAGAAAGGAACCAGGAGAGACGCGGATTAGAAGTACAAGCTTGTTTGAGGCGGGCTAACCTTGATTGCAGGGAGCAACCTCCACAATAGCCTTTTATTGAGACAGCACAAGACAGGTGAGGGGAATATTAGACAATGACTACATGCCCAAGGATCGCCACGGGCTCAGGTTCTCTCTCCGCAAGGAGCACCTGCGGACGAATTGGCCGAGGGCCCGTGTCCCCCGACCCCCACTGCAAATCATCTTGCTCTGAGGTCGTGTGGCTCTTGGCGTCCTCTACATACATGGAAAGCACTGGGTACACTGTGTGTGCTCAGTATCACGTATTACTGAGTAATTTATGTAATGTCACTCAGATGGTAGAAGCAACTCTTGGGACAGTATCCCATGTCACTTTTACTCTTGCATTGCTTTCTTTCTAATCAAGGCTTTTGTACACAGGAATATGAGTAGTATTAATTGATAAAGCTTCTAGCAATTTTAGGAAGGGAGAATTAGTAGGCATGATATCAAGAAAAAGGTGAGAAACCTCATGGAAATGTAAAAACTAACATAGTCTTTAGTTAAGACTGTTAAGAAGCCATGACATAAAATGAATTTTCTTAAAAGATACAGTAGGGAGGGGAGAGAGAGAAGAGACTTGGTGCGCTCTCACCTAACAGGCACAAATGTAAGAGCATTTGTAAGACTGATAGAAATGTAAGACTGTCCCCACTACAACTGGGACTTCACCTAACAAACACAAACAGTGTAACCCATCTGTACCCTCATCTGAATTATACCTTAAATCTGAAATTAAAAAAGGTACAGTAGTGTTTTTTTAGACGACACTGGTAAAATACTCCACTCTTCGTGGAGTCACCTTTGTACAGTATTTACTTAAATTCTTTATTGATGATTAACTTTTCATGAGAGCAACAGGAATATCGTTGCACACACTGTATACCCAGTGCTTTCCACGTATTATATATTATTTAATCTTCATAATAGTTCTGAGGCTAGCATTGTTATTCTTTTAATATATTAGGAAACTGGGACTTAGGGAGGTTAAGAAACTTTCCCAGGGTCATAGAGATTGAAGTACTTTTTGGTAGAAACCTCCAGTGATTATTCCTCAATGCATTTGTCATTTTTTCCTACTTACACAGTAGTTACACATAGTAAATGTTGTCCTTCCAACATTTAGAGTTACAATCATCATTTAGAATTTGTTCTTTTAATTTTTTTCTTTCCTGTACTTTGTGTCCTGTTCTAGTACTTATAGTATCACATTCTTCTTCTAGTTCTTTGTTTTCATACGTTATATGCCCTACTTAAAGGCAAGGTCTGTCTGATATCTAGTTACATTTTCTGACACCCCCCAGCGTAAGCCCAAGAACAAATCATAAATCACCCTGAGATGGTTTCTTTTATTTCTTAGTCAACTTCTCAGTGGTCAGGTAGTCATCTCTTACTGTTTATCTGTGTTTTTCACCTACCAGTGCCTTTAGTTGGAACTATTATCAACTCCATTAATCAAATGTTAATTTTGAGAGCTGCCTAATGATGTAGACGTTTTAAATTTGACACTGTTATTATCTACTTTTATGCTTATTTTGGTTGTTTCTCAACTTTGGTTAGTTTTGTTGTTTTCTTTTTAAAAGCAAGTCTTACTGATATTGGGTAGAACTCTTAAATAGTGCTTTATACTGGAGCATTTGAAAAGGTAACAAGATAATAAATTAAGTCTGACATTGTGTAGGGTTAGTGCATTCCAGAATACTTAGCTGTTAGAAAGCCGTCAACAACAATGTAACCTCCAGAAGAAAGGGAGAAAAGCCATTCTCTCTTCTACAGTTCTTTCTCTACAAAGGAGGCATTTCCTTTGTTCTTGATTAATTTGTAAATCAGTTTCCCTCAACCTATTTTTGGCCTAAAGAAATCTGTTCTCTGGCCTTTTGGAATTATTGTATTCAGAGGGCCTGCTGTTGGCCTCTTTTTTCAAAGAGAAATGTTTCAACTTCTGCAAAGGCAAAAACTTGGGTAAGATTCTGGTGTGACACATGGATTAATGATTTGCCAGAAAACACCCTGTGAAACACTGCAGACGTGTTTTATGTGTGATGGCCTGCTCAAACCGAAAAGTCTGATTACTAGCAAATCTTTTTTTCACTTAGCTAGATTATTTTGGCACAGAAAAATATAGTGAAATAAGAATTAAAAGGACTGCCTGTTATATTTAATAGTTTCTCTTACTTAAATATAATAAGTTAAGAAGAAATTTAAAAAAAGGAAAGTATTTAAAAGAAAAACTTTATAACAAGGCTATGCATAAGCCCTGGGAAATATTTCTAATAATTAAAGCTACCATTTATTGAGTTACTCTTGAGCTACTGTGCTTCAGGAAGTTTACATATGTTCTCATTACTCTTAACAGCAACCCTGTAGAATGGGCTTTATTTTACTTTTTTATCATTGTAAATTACCACCTGACATGTTAGGAGACAGGCTCAGAGAGCTCATACTTTTAATAAATGGCAGAGTGAAAATTTGAACCCAGTCCTATCAGATAGCAGTATCCACATGCTTTTATATGGGATAATATTTGAAAGTGCTTAGCAAAATGTTTAAACAACTAAATGGTAGCTATTCTTATATCTATTTAGCTATGCTGCCTTCTACACTATAAGCACACTCACACACACAGGTTAAGAAAAAAACAGAAGATGCAGCATTACAAGTTGCTGTCTCTAATAGTGAGCATCCTGCCGGGCCATCAGACGTCCCAATCTACAAGCAGTTGGAAGCTATAATAGAGAAGCCACTTAATATGATGATAATCTCCAAGAATTAATGGAAAAATAACTGTGCATGCTATTTTTGAGGACTTAGTAGGACTGAAAACAAAATAAACTTAAACAAATAGAAAAACATTGATGTTCTTGGATAGACTGAATTAACATCATAAAACTGTTAATTCTCCATGAGTTGAGTTATAAATTTAATATGAACCCAATAACACTATTAATAGTTTTTACCCCAAAGCTAGATAAGATTCTGAATTTATTGGAAATACAAGTACTTCTCTCAATAAGATGGATAGTTGAATCTTTTTTCTCACCGCCAGTAGTTCCCTGGTATTTAGATAAATAAATATCGATGTTAAAGTCATTTTTATAGGTTACATTATAAGGAACCTTGGTCTCATTAGTCAGCAGATAGGAGTGGAGGGGAGTGTTTAGAGTGTTTATAACAGCATCATGCAAGTCTTTAAAACTTCTAAGTTATGTGACAAAAATCATATAGCGAACTCATCAAAAATTATTTTTAACAAATTGTCAGCTTATGGTGTAATTAGTCTCTTCAGTTTTGTTATTGGGACATAATAAGAAACTACCTATTGGTAAAAGGATCATTTACCTAGCCTTTATAAACAGTGGGTGCCCATATTTCACATTGTCTCTGTTTAATGTTTAGAAGTTTTCTGCAATAGTCATTTAATATTGCTTATTTTAAAATCTACCTACATCATTGTGTTTTTTCTTTTTTCCATAGTTGCATTAAAATCCTCCCCTGCTGACAGAAATGGAGGCCAGGATAACAGAGCAAGTTTCAGAGAAGACCTGAATTTGCAAGAAGGAGAGTTGTTATTACAGGTAAATTTTAGTAAATGTAGTTCATCATGATAAGGACAATTGTAAATGGAAAATTAATTAGTCTTTTAATTATTTCTAGTTTATTTATGATTCACTCAGTGTTCCATGCCACTTTCATCTGAACTACAGTAGTGGAATAATGCCTAATGTGAAAAAATGGAATTACAGTCACTGTGTAATGACATTTCACTCAACGGCAAACCTCTTATAGGACAGTGGTTCCATAAGATTGTAATACCATATTTTTATTGTACCCTTTCTATGTTCAGATATGCTTACATACACAAATACTTATCATAGGTTAAAATTGCCTATAATATTTGGTCTAGTAACTTACTGTTATACTGTATAACTTTGTAACCTAAAGGCAGTAGGCTGTACTGTATAATATAGCATAGCCAGCTGTATGGTAGGCTGTATTATTTGGGTTTGTTTGTGAAGGCACATTTTCTGATGTTCGCACAATGAAATCACTAATGATCCATTTCTCAGAATGTATTCCTCTCATTGAAAAGTACATAACTGTATATGAATATATGTAGGTTATTTAGAGGTTTAGTCATTACCTCCCTTCCTTTTATATTTTTTCACATAGCAAGAACCCCTAGACTGTGTTACAAGTTCCCATGTAAAATATTGGATTTATATATCCTTTTTTCAGAAATGTATCTCTAGGCTCAACGCCTGTAGCTCCGCACCTGAGACACCAGACACATACACTAGGGCTGGCAGGTTCGTATGCAGCCTGGGCCTGCCTAACAGTAATGACAACTAAAACAACAACAGCAGCAAAATAGCCAGGCTTTATGGCGGTGCCTTTAGTCCCAGCTACTTGGGAGGCTGAGGCAAGAGAATCGCTTAAGCCCAGTTGGAGGTTGCTGTGAGCTGTGATACAATGACACACTACTGAGGGTGACATAGTGAGACTCTGTCTCAAAAAAAAAAAAAAAGAAAAGAAATGTATGTCTATTAAAATTGTTAATTACATTTACTGAATAGTTCAGAATTGTTTATAATCTGAATTTTATTACTTTTTTCCAATGTTATAACTTACATTTTTTTCACAGCTATTTGTGACTTATTAAACATGCTATAGATTTTTCTCAACAATCGTAATCCTTAGTTTTATGTTTTAGAACTTATAGTTTCTAATAGTTTTGTCTGTGAAAGCATTTTAAATGTTTATTTTTTTACTATTTCCAGGTTTGTTTTTTTAAGAATTGATGCTATGCTTGATTCTCACTTAAAATTCTTAGATATTTATTTCAATAAAAAAGAGAGTCAAGACGTGTGCTGCACTGTGTGTTGTTGTTATTGTGTGACCACATTCAGTTCCATCCACGGAACTGGAAGAGAAGTGTGGGTCATGGTTTCTCAGTGTGACAAAAAGGAGCCATAAACTTTGAAAGCTTCATAATTCATTCAGCAAATGTCGGAGTGTAGCCTAATAATTTATAATATTTTTATTATAATTCTATAATTATGTTCAAATTCCTAACAGCAAAACTTAACTGTGCCTCCAGCAAAACTGAACTGTGCCTCTGTTATGTGAAACAAATCGTATATATTCAAGCATGAGTCCACTTCCCTCCCTGACAGCTGGGGATCCTTATGTATGCATTAGCTAAAATCATAAAGATTCCTTATTCAGGTCACAGAAAAACATTCTAATAATTGCTGTATAAAGCGACCAAACACTTCTCTTGGGTTATGTGTTAAGAAAATAATGAAATCCTGTATTTCAAGTAAAAATAGATAAATAATCCCTGCTTGACATAATGCTTGGCAAATTGTTTTAAATTATGGACCAGTAATTTATATTTTTTCTTAAAATATTTAGACAAACTGTATACATATCCTATGTCAAGGACACAGAATAATACTAATACAAAGGTATTTTTTATATATATATATATATTATATACACACATTTATGTATTATGTGTGTGTATATATTATATATAAATTATCTGGAAACTGGGATCTTTTAGGTATCTAAAATAAATTCACCTATTGTAATTATATTGGATAATATTTTTACACGTCTCTTCAATAGGAAGCATCACATACTGTGTGATTTTCTTAGGACTATACTATGCATTATCTCTTTATGAAGAAAATGACTGAAAACATTATAGATGTGAAAATGGCACATTTTGATATATTCAGTTGTCATAATGGCTTTATATTTTCAACCTGCAATTATCATCCAGAGTATGTATGTTACCAGAGGTTCAACAGTTTCATGAAAGGCAATTTGGGTCCATAAACCAGAGTTAGGGGTGGGTGATGGGAGCACAGCCCAGGCACTCAGGCTGCAGTGATAAAGATTCCCCTACCCACTTCACAGCCCAGAGGTGGAGACTACAGCTGTATACCATATGAGCTGAAACTTTTGAGGAGAAACCTTTCCTTAGTTTAATAAAGGCATATAAGGAAAATGCTACAGGTATTTTATTAACAAAAATTTGAAATATTTTACTTTCTAGGTTAGCTTAATTTATCATTTAATAAGAAATATACAAGTATCTTTTGTGTCTTTTCATTATCTGTTATTTACTTAACATGTTTATTTCATACATTTAAAACAAATTCTATCTGGTGGTATATAATACTTTGCCTGTGGTAGTCTTCCAGCTTCAATGTGGTTTTCAGATAGGTTTTGGGTGTGTCTTCTCAGTCACATACCAATGAAGAGGTCAGAGACCCATTTGTTTTTACGTGTTCAGGACTATCCCCATTTATATGAAACTATCTAAGACTAAAATAAGGGTAATCTTTTATTAATATTTAATTAGCATATTGATTTCCTCTGTTCATTTACTAATATGAGTAATAATCTTATTCTCTCTGGTATTTATGATCATTTGAGATATATGAAAAATTGCTATGTGTTCTTTTTAGATTTTAATTTTATTTCTGACAGTTAATAAAAGGTATTTCATATGCTACCTTAAATCATCCTCCTGTCTCTAGTGGTGCACCAATGAGTTTATTGGAGTGTACTGAATTCATTTCACTCTCTGAAACGGTACGATGCTCTACAAAATAATATGCCCATACAATAGTCTTCTCCAGAAAGAACATACCTTCAAGATGAAACAATACAGCAATGGATGGATGTTGTTAACTGCCAACAGAATTTAATAATATTTAATTCTGAATATGTTAACATTAAATATTCAAGTTCCCATCCATCCTTCCCCTCCCCTCCCCTCCCTATCTCCTTTCCCCATATTCTTGGGCTATAATTGGGTTATAGCCTTCATATGAAAGCTGTAACTTGGTTTCATACTAGGGCTGAGTACCTTGGATACTTTTTCTTCCATTCTTGAGATACTTTTCTAAGAATATGTTCCAACTCCATCCATGTGGAAGGAGGGTAATTGGTGGGACCACACCTATAGTGCATCTTACAAGGGTACATGTGAAATTTACTCAGTGTAGAATATAAAGGTCTTAACATAATAACTAAGAAAATACCATAAAGGCTATGTTAACCAGTTAGACGAAAATATTTCAAATTGTGTATGAAACCAGCACATTGTACCCCATGATTGCATTAATGTACACAGCTATGATTTAATAATAAAAGAAAAGAAAAGAAAATATTCAAGTTCCCAGTGGGTAGAATCACCATTTTTCATCTTGGGAAAATTACCAAGTAGTAATATATAATCTTTGCAATGAAGGACCTAAGAGCTTAGTTGCGGTAGAGGAGTTAGACCCATGCACCAGTTTGTGATGAGTAACAGAGAGGCGACAGATCATGGTATTTCAGTGAGTAGGCTATAAAGCCAGAGGGAGTGTACCTCCTAGCTTAATTGTCTCTGTCTGTGTGACATTTGGAAAGTTACTTTTAAAGGTACTTTCCTTAACTGATTTTTTTGGAAGAATTAAACCATGCGAATATATAGAATCATTTAGCAAAAGGACTGCTGAAAAATCTGGCTATTGTTACAGTTAAGTTGTCAGAAGTATAATATGGTTAGGAATCTTGAAGGTACTGGGAGTGAGAAGAGAGACAGTCGCTGTGTTCCATTTTCCTCATCTGATAATGAACATCTCCTGGGCTGTGGGCATCAGAGCATTAGGAGCAGGCTGAACCCTCATACTTAGCATGTGCCGTCTTTGGTAATGTGAGAGTCTATTGTTGAATAAAGTAATTCCTGAGACTTATGTAGCTCTTTATTGTTATCCAAGCATTATCAGGTAAATATTTATTTTTTTTATTTCTGTAACTTCATAGTATGTGGTGTTTGCTATAGAGTATTGTAGCACCTTAAATTGAGTGCCAGCGCTATTACAGGTGCTGAGTCAGATGAGATCTAGTCATCATATTCGCCCAATAAGATGCCAGTTTTCGAAATGATAGCACTGAAGCATGAAGGGGTAAAAAACTTAAAGCCTAGTAAGAGACAGAGATAGGAGTCTAGTCCAAATCTGTCTGACCCCACACTGTGTGGCTCTTACACTAAGCAATATCGTGTTGTCCTTTATATGAAAAAGAAGATGTCAAAAGAGGTTGGCCATGATCACATTGCTAAGAGTTGATCAAGTACCAGATTATACACAAGTGGAAAATAGTGAGGGCTTATACAATTAAAATACATGATAACATTAAACTTAAAGTGATCTAAGATACCTGTGTTATCTAAGGGAAAAGAAAGATACTAAAATTAGGCTTCACTAACCCCTAAAAGAATAGAAAAAGAGTATAGAACTTTCAAACTAAGTAAAGGAAAGATTACGGGATAATAAAAACATAACAAGCCAAAAGCAAACAAGAGAGAGAGAAAAACTTCACGGTATAGATATGCTGTGAAGATAGAAATAACATACATAAAATGATAGATTTGAACTTAAATGTATTAGTAATTACATTAAATTTTTATGGATTAAATTTGTTTTACATTTGTATTATATTTTAATTACATATTGTATAATACTATAAAAGTCTAAAAATGTTTTATAATACTTTGAAAGAATCCAAATCTCAAACTTCATTAGTGCTTAAAATGTCTTCGCACAGAAAAATTTTCTCCTGTTGAGATGATAGTGAATGATACTTATATAGCATATGTTTTAAAAAGGTACAATATATTTAAAACAAAATTTTAAGCTGAAAGAAGAAGATATCAGGATTCTACTGGTTATTCTGATTGAGCATTAAATTTAAGTTTCTTTTTGGACAAATCAAAAAATGTGAATAGGTTCTTCTTACTCCCGGGGTGTGTTGTACATTTGTGTTTGTGAAGCATAGTAATTTCAACTATTGAAATTTCAGAGGTAAAAGTAATAGCCTTTACCTGACAGTCAGTTTTTGTGAGGAACAATATTAAGTCACGTTACTAATTTTATAACTCTTTTTCCTTGTAGGCTCTAAATGGCTTTGTATTGGTTGTCACTACAGATGGTTTGGTCTTTTATGCTTCTTCTACCATACAAGATTACCTAGGATTTCAGCAGGTCAGTGGATTGTTTTTAAATCATTTAAAATAATTGTTTTTAGAAAGTGAGCTTTCTACTGTGTTTATGTTTTAAATGTTAGGGACATTAAGTAAACCATTTGTATGTATAAAGTATTTATTAAAATGTATATGATGTAAAATAAAAAATTATATATTTGCAGCCAATATATTTTTTCTGATTTTAATAATTTACTACACTATAATTTCCTTAAATGTTTATGTGATTCATGGCTATTCTGTTTCTTGTTTTCACTTATCAACAATTTCATATTTAAGAAAGTTTCAAGCAAAAAGGTTTAGGGGGAAAGACACAAAAATATGGGCATGGCTCACACCTATAATCCCAGCAATCTGGGGAGGCCCAGGAAGGAGGATATGTTGCTCTTAGTAGTTTGAGACCAGCCTGGGCAAGAGTGAGACTGTCTTTGCTAAAAATAGACAAAAGTAGCTGAACATGATGGCATGTGCCTGTAATCCCATCTGCTGACGAGGCTGAGTTAAGAGGATCACTTGAGCCCAGGAGTTTGAGGTTGCAGTGTGCTATGATTCCACTGCACTCTAGCCAAGGCGAAAGAGCAAGACTGTCTCAAAAAAAGAAAAAAAAAAGTGAAATAGAAGAGAAAATATTTGCCATCACCATAACATACAGATAGCATAGGTCATATGACAACTATGAAATCAATGAGGTGCTATGAAAAAAGTGCTATTTAAACTGACCTAAGAATGTGTAGGATTCAGATGGGTGAACAGGGGAATGTAGAAATACTGCCAGCAGTAGACCAGGAGGTATAGGAAGGAAGGGTGTCTGACTGGTTCAATGTTATTGAAATGATGAATAAATGAAGTTACAAAGTATTTGGCAGAGTGCAGGGAAAAAAACAGCTGATATGATTTGAAAACAGATTATAAGTACACTTGAATGCTGACTATATCTTGTATGTCTGGTTTTTAAATTGTAAGAATAAGAATCAAAATGTAAGAATGCATAAGAATCACCCAAAGGAATCCATAAAACTTGGTAAAATCCCTGGGCCCTATTCCCAGGTATTTTGAATCAGTAGGCCCATGGATTTGCATTTCTAACATGCTCACAAGACTGCTGGGCTTTATAACACTGTCTCTGTAACACTGTTACTTGGGCTGGTTTCAACTGTATTATATACCCAATGGAAATCACTAAAAGTTTTTGTTAAAAGGAAATGTGTATGCTTCGGCTTGTGTTTCACATGAGATTTCTGGCTATTGTGTAAAGGGGTGGCATCGAGATGATTTAATCCTAGGAGATTAAGTTCCTAGGGAGATTTAAATGTAGATGACTAAAGTAATGGAATCTGGTTACTGCCATGAAGCCTAAATTAAAGCTTTCTTGTATTTTAAAGAAAATCTGTTTCACCATCTTAATCATGATTTGATACTATGATTTATATCAGTTAAGAAAATTAAGGAAATTAGCCATTTTCCAGTCTACTTTTTTCTCTTATGTACACACCAATACTCTTTAAGAAAACATCCATATCTGACATGAGTGGTGGATCAAGGTATCATTTTAAAAACTTCAAGTTGTGACCTAATAGGCCTGTAGTTGATACCACAGATCACCACTAAGCTCTTTCTTAGTTACTTAGGATGGAATAAAACAAGAACATAGAATATACAGTGTCACCATACGTGAAGTATTTTGTGAAAATTTTTTTCTGTGTTAAGTGTCTGTGCACATGCATGTGATGATTGGAAAATGTATTTTTTTTTTTTTTACCATGAAGTGTAGTAAAAAAAAAAAGTTAGAAAAACTGGTTTAAACACTAAGGACTCAGCACTATAGAAATGCTACAAAGCAAGAAACAGGTAGGAATTCCGACATGGTAGACTATGGAGTCTACATAGAATGAAAATTTAATTCAAAGAAAACTTTTAGAGAACAATGAAGAAAATATATAGTGAATACTAGTCAGCTTAGACAAGTCAAAGAAGCTTGACTTGTTTGGGGAAGGAATCATGGAAGAAGTAGAATTTAAAAGATAAAAAAATAAGGAATATAAGGAGATCTTAATATGTTCCATTTAAGGAACGGGGAGGTGACTTTATAGTGACCAACAGTATGCATGTTGGGAAGTGATGACAAATTAACGTACGGCTTCTCACTTACGGTGCTGGTCTCTCTTTCTAGCTTATTCTGTCTTGGATGTCTGGGGAGCTTTGGCAGGCATTCGATTTACATTCATTACCACTACCAAGCACCCACTAATCTAGATAGGGTTTTAAGTTACTTTAGTAAGCCGTATTCTTTTTTATCAGTGTTTTTGTTTTATTTCCTTGTATGTTTTTCTTTAGTCTGATGTCATACATCAGAGCATGTACGAACTTATTCATACCGAAGACCGAGCTGAATTTCAACGTCAGCTCCACTGGGCTTTAAACCTTTCACAGTCCGCAGACTCTGGACAAAGAATTGATGGTAAGAATTGATGGTAATTGTTGGTGGTTTGAGGGTACAGTTCTCTGAAAAGAGGCTAGGAAACTGTGGGTGCATAGAACTTCATAGTGAAGGTAGGGAAGAAGTGGAAAGATAGGAGTCTATAGCCATAGGTCCTTTTATGCTAAAGGCCCCCACAAAGGGCCTTTCATGCTAAGGAGTATTTTGGCAGATGTGAGCACTAATGCGTTTCAAGCCAAGAATATTGCCATATTTAGTATTTTATTTTATAAAAACTCTGATACCATCATGAAAGATGGAAAGAATGTACACAGTTGGTACTAAAGTGCATGTATATTGTTTAAAATGTGCTAAAGAAAGGATATTAGCATATCCAAGTTTTAAAAAAAGCTTTTCGCAAATGCAAAAAGTGTCTTCATTAGAAGTGTTAAGAAAAGTGCAGTAGAAATTATAGAAATGGTTGATAATTATGGCTAAAAAACGTGTAGTAAAAAAACAAAAACGAAAGTTCTATATGATAAAAATGATGGTAGTAAGTTTTTAGTTTCTATGCATTAGCTCTTCTGAAAATGATTTCTTGTGTATTCAGAATACAGACTCCAGTTTATAAACTGACACAAATTTTACCTATTCATATATACCATTTTATAGAAAAGAGAAAGTAAAATGTATGTTGTTTCTATTGCTACAGAAGCTCACGGTCTCTCACAACCAGGAATCTGTTACAACCCAGACCTTCTTCCTCCAGAAAACTCTTCTTCCATGGAGAGGTGCTTCATATGCCGACTAAGGTGTCTGCTAGACAATTCATCTGGTTTTCTGGTAAGGTGCAATTATCTTATGACTTTTATCTTTTACCATTGTTAAAAGAAAAACTTGAGGCAAGTTTAAGTTAGTAGAACTTAATTGCAAAGAACGATTCCCAAGTCAGGTAGCCCTCAGAACCAGAAGAGGTTCAGAGAGGTTGCTTCAATACAGGCTGGCAGTATTTATGGACAGAAAATAGAAGTGAGGTGCAGAAATAGCTTTGATCGATTACAGCATGAATTTTGCCTTATTTGAACATAGCCTGATCAGGTGGCCACCAGTGATTGGGTGAAACAAACCTGTTTGTTACAAAATTACACTGTTAAGTTAGGCTTTCAAGTTAGTTTACATACTAAGTTTAAATTTCAGTTCCTTGCTAAGATCCAAAGTTCAGAGGCATCTTCAGCCAAATTTAGTTTAGTTTAACACTACTACATTATAGGAAAAAAGGAAAAGTCAAATGAAGCGAAGTTTCTTTGGCTATATTTAAATTTGATTTTTTAAAATCTACTACCAAATAATTTGATAAAGGCAAAGTCACTTTTTAAAATCATTCAGATTTTGAACATCTTTTATAACTCAGAAAACTTTATGCTTTAGGATATAATAGCAAATACTGAATGAATAACATGAAACCTTATGTTTTGACTACTATTTTTTTTTAGGACTTTTGAGGTATGAGATAATTTTATTATTTTAGAATGTACTCCTACCCGTTAAAAAAAAAAAGAAGGGTTAACTGTAAAACCTCCTCAGACAGTTCTCTCAGAAGGTATTTCAAAAGAAGGCATTGTTATCATAGATGACAACTCTGTAGCTGTTACTGCCCTGAAGCCCTTCTAGGGAGACAGGATGTAGAGGTGGAAGACAGTGTTATTAATGATCCTAATCTGTGGAGGGCTAAGCTAATGTCTGTATTTGTGTCTTGGTTTTTAATAAAAAAGTATAAAAGGAAAAAAATTTTTTAAAGCTTGTAGAATAAAGATTTAAAGAAAAATATTTTTGTACAGCTCATACAAGTTCTTTTTTTTTTTCTTTTTTAATTGTCCTCATATTAAAATACAGTACATGGGATTCATGCTTCTCCATTCTTGTGATGCTTTACTAAGAATAATGCATTTCACTTCCATTCAGGTTAATACAAAGGTTGTAAAGTCTCCATTTTTTTTAATGGCTGAATAATATTTCATAGTGTACATATACCACAGCCTGTTAATCCAGTCCTGGGTTGGTGGGCATTTAGGCTGTTTCCACATTTTGGCGATTGTAAAATGAGCTGCAATAAACAAGTGTCCTTATGATAAAAGGATTTTTTTCCTTCTGGGTAGATGCCCAGTAGTGGGATTGCAGGATCAAATGGGAGGGCTAGCTTGAGTTCTTTGAGAGTTCTCCATACTTCCTTCCAAAAAGGTTGTATCAGTTTGCAGTCCCACCAGCAGTGTAAAAGTCTTCCCTTCTCCCCACATCCACACCAGCATCTGCAGTTTTGAGATTTTTGTGATGTGGGCCATTCTCACTGGAGTTAGATGGCATCTCAGGGTGGTTTTGATTTGCATTTCTCTAATAATTAGGGATGATGAGCATTTTTTCATATGTTTGTTAGCCATTCATCTGTCTTCTTTAGAGAAGGTTCTGTTCATGTCTCTTGCCCATTGATATATGGGATTGTTGGCTTTTTTCATGTGGATTGATTTGAGTTCTCTGTAGATCCTAGTTATCAAGCTTTTGTCTGATTCAAAATATGCAAATATCCTTTCCCATTGGGTAGGTTGTCTATTTGCTTTGGTTGTTGTTTCCTTAGCTGTACAAAGCTTTTGAGTTTAATTAAGTCCCATTTGTTTATTTTTGTTGTTGTTGCAATTGCCATGGCAGTCTTCTTCATGAAGTCTCCCCAGGCCAATATCTTTCAGTGTTTTTCCTATGCTTTCTTTCAGGATTTTTATTGTGTCATGCCTTAAATTTAAATGCTTTATCCAACTTGAATCAATTTTTCTGAGTGGAGAAAGGTGAGGGTCCAGCTTTGGTCTTTTACATGTGGATATCCAGTTCTCCCAGCACCATTTATTGAATAGAGAGTCTTTCCCCCAAGTTATGTTCTTGATTGGTTTATCGAAGATTAGGTGGTTGTAAGATGTTAGTTTCATCTCCTGGTTTTCTATTCGATTCCAAATGTCTATGTCTCTATTTTTGGGCCAGTACCATGCCATCTTGACCACTATGGCTTTGTAGTACAGCCTAAAGTCTGGTATGGTGATGCCCCCAGCTTTGTTTTTATTACTAAGAACTGCCTTAGCTACGCAGGGTTTTTTCTGGTTCCATATAAAACGCAGAATCATTTTTTCCAAGTCTTGAAAGTACAATGTTGGTGTCTTAATAGGGATGGCATTAAATAGGTAGATTACTTTGGGAAGTATAGACATTTTAACAATGTTAATTCTTCCCAGCCATGAGCATGGTATGTTCTTCCATTTGTTAATATCCTCTGCTATTTCCTTTCTTAGAATTTCAAAATTTTCTTATAGAGGTTCTTCACCTCCTTTGTTAGGGGTGTACCTAGGTATTTCATTTTCTTTGAAGCTATGGTGAAGGGAGTTGTGTCCTTAATTAGCCTCTCATCTTGACTGTTATTGCCGTATACAAAGGCTACTGACTTGTGGATATTGATTTTATATCCTGAGACATTACTGTATTT
>CAUYON010078569.1:0-29944 GCA_963573935.1 Arctocebus calabarensis
GCTGCCTCCGCACCCTTTTCTCCTTCAACAACATCAAACTCCACAGTCTCGCCATCTCCTACACTGCGAAGGGACTTCCTGGGGTTATTCTTCTTTATGGCAGTCTGGTGTACAAATACATCTTCCTTAGTGTCATTCCTGTTGATGAAACCATATCCGTTTCTTACATTGAACCATTTTACTGTTCCCAAAACCTTCGTTGCGCTGACCTTCTTGTCCCCGCCGGCAGGCACCGCCGATGTGAGGCCGCCCGGGCCACCGCTCCCTGCGCCGCTGCCCGTAGTGCCGGGCGTGGTGTCGGCAGCGCTGAGGGCGGGGGCGGCGGGCGGCTGGTGGGTCTCGGCCTCGCTGCTCATGGTTGCGGTGATGGTGACTGGGGCCGGCTGCGGCAGCTGCGGCTCCTCCCGATGTGTGATGGTAACTAGGCCGGCGGCGGCGGTGGAGCTGCTCAGGGCTCTCTGGGGTCCGCTCTCCGCTCCCGCTACCGATCGAACTTACCAACTAGTTCTTAAACTTGGTTTCTCCTTAAAAAAAAAAAAACAAAGCAGGAGAGTTTGCAAAACACAGACATCTAATTTCCATCTTAGAGATTCTGATTTAACTGGCATGGAGTGTGGCCTTGGCAGCAGGCTGTTTAAAATCTTTCTGGGAAATTCCACTGTGACACTGTGGAGAACCACTGGTACAGCCAGGACAGTGAACAGAAGGAGTGGGACAGCAATCACAGATACCTGGCTTAATCTGGGAGACAGTCCCGAGAGAAGCTGAGAGTTGAATGAACTCTGAAGTATTTAGATTTTGTAGGAATTTTTATTAGATACCTCTGAAAACAGGATTCAATAAATGTTTGACCTTTAAAAAGGTTTTTAAGCACCTTAAAACATTAATGAAAATCATAGATTGTATTTTAGCAAAGTATCTGAACAATTCGTGGTCTTAAAAATAAACTGTGAGGTGTTGTAACACTGCAGGAGTAATGATTCAGAATGCACATATTTATAATAATAAAGCAGTTGCAAAATGTTATTAGTTGACTCATTAATAAGTTTTATTTATAACTAATTCAAATTCAAATTTTCTAAGGAGAAAATTAAAACAAAGGAAATCAAGAAAGTGACTTCTCGATTTACAAAATATGTAACAATTATTATCTCATTAAACTCTGAAATTTTTGTATGAATTGTTACATATATACATTTATAGGTAATATACCCAAGGCTTAGGCTATACTAAGTTGTTCAACCTGTAAGTAAGTGGTAGGAAGAAATCCCAACTCAAGTCTTTTGCCTCAAAGTTATCTTTCCCTTTCTGATAAACAACTCAACACCTTGGAAGCTACTTTTATTGTGGTCATACAGTATCATGATACCCCTCTCATATGTTTAAATAACCACAATCTCTTTGATCACTTAAATTTCTGTAAGCAGATAATTGCACAACAAAGCTTCTATAATACTTTATTTTTACCATTGTCTCTGAACAAAATGAATAAATAATAAGTAGAATTTTGTTTATATTTGGGAACATTTTAAAATAATAGTTTTTTTTTTCTTTTTGCTTGCAAGAGACATAATTGACTGACTGGTTTGCTTATATGTCTTAAAGTAAAAAATGGATGAAAATTAAATAAATCTCAATTTATTTTCTTTCATTGGTTAAGTTACCTACCACTTTTAATACAGAAACTCTAGAACTCATTTTGATATATTTTATACTTTAAGTTTCTATACAAGGTACAGATATTTCAATAATTTTCCATTCTAAAAATAATTCCAAATTAGAGAGTTCTGTTTTCTAGTAGAGCTCATTTCATGATGGCAAGTCAAATGCTGCCACACTTCGTGCCAGAGATGCTCCTTGTAATTCTTTGTTCCAGCCCAAGGAACATACTTTGAATCTCTAGGTATATCTCTGACCAGAATTCACTGATCAGATCTTAGCCTCCTTTCTCTACAGGCCGAGCCACAATCACACCATAGCGATTTCCATGAAGCACGGAAGTTCTCTGGGGAAGAAAAGCTAACATCTCTAGTTGGTAATTTCAATAATCCTTGATCAAAAACTCACTGAATAATTGAACTCAACTTATGATTAATATAACGTATCCCATAGTAACTTAGAATCTTATGGTGCAATGAAAAGGCTGATATTTGGTGTAAGGGACCCTGGCTATTTCTCAATGTTCCTTCTTCTGAAATGTCTCTCCTAACAAGAATCATTTGGAATTATCATCAAAATCCATATTCAGGATACCAACACAGACATCCAATTTAGAATATGTGATAGAGATATGGGAATCAGTAATTTTTATCAAATACCCAAGATAAGTCTTAAGAACCTCTTATTCCCGTTAAATCCCAAATTTGTCTTATCTTTAAGACAAATCTTAGCAGAGATATTCTTTATCTTAGCAGAGATATTCAACCTCAGCATTATTGACATATATTTCTTTTTGTGGTCTTTGTCAAATGTTATCTCTAAATTTTATCAACCAGGAGATAGTAATCCCACCTTTCCAGCTATTATACCAAACATTTCCACATGTTCTTGAGTGCCAAAAGTGCTCTAGTTGGAACCACTTGTATAAAGTATCAAGGAAAAATTTTGAAGACCTGAAATTTTCTTTCAGTTCCACTGAATCCAATGATTCTCAAATACCTTAATGTTAAGAACAATAGTTGTTTGTGTTAAGATTATCATATCCTCCAGTCAGTAGGAAAAACATAAACTGTATCTTTTTTTCACAAAGGTATTGTACTATAATGCTTTTTGGGGGGTATATTTAATGACAGTAAGAATGGGAAGAATTTGGGATCCTGAGATTTCTTTTATTTGTGGCTTTAAAATATATACAATAATATAAAATAAGTTAAAAGCATACAAAATTTAGACTTGTATTCTTTTTTTTTTTTTTTAGAGACAGAGTCTCATTTTGTTGCTCTTGTTAGAGTGCTGTGCCATCACAGCTCACAGCAACCTCCAGCTTTTGGGCTTAAGCGATTCTCCTGTCTCAGCCTCCTGAGTAGCTGGGACCACAGGCACCTGCCACACTCCCCAGCTATTTTTTTTGTTGCAGTTTGGCCAGGGCCGGGCTTGAACCCTCCACCCTCGGTCCATGGGGCTGGCGCTCCACTCACTGAGCCACAGGCACGACCTGTTATATTATATCTTTAGATAAAAAAGTAAATATCAGAGATAAAGAAGATGCTCACACAATCACAACCACATGGCGCACCAATCCAATCATGATTCCACACTTGGGATATATTTCAATAAGTTGTCAGAATTAAAAATCATAAATGCTAATATAAAGGACAGAAGAGCCCTTGATATAAATTTATTAGGTAGAAACAGAATAACAAAATAAAAGTATTGTGTGATTCATGACAAGTAGAAAAAAGGAATTTTCACCGCTGTATTTAAAGTTGGAGATACTCCGCAATTTTCTTACAAGCAGCAGATTCTTCCACAATGCCTGTGAGCACAATTTCACCTTGAGTTTAAATTTAATAATATTTTGTATCAAAACTTTCCTTTTTACCTTTCGCAGTGGAGTTAACATGCCTGATGTATTTGCGCATGTGAAGAAATTATAATTGAAAGTTTACATTTTTTTTAATTTGGAAAAATTAAGATGAATGTAGAACAGAAATGAATTCTTAGTTCAAAGTCTGGAACATTTGAGGACACCGAACTGTCCCTTCGCATACCTTGCTGCACATACCCTGGTGAGATTGGTTTGAAAATTCTATCCAAAGTAAATTTAAAGGGAAAAATAAATGATAAAAAAGAAACATATTGGAAAAGGAAAAGGAAATTATGCAGAAATAAACTGTGTAAAGACAGTATACAAATGGTATACAGGCATAGGGACATATACTAGACATCACGTCAGACAAATGTAAGGGAGACCACAGTACCACTTCCCATCCATTAAGGTGGCTACTAGCAAGAAAATACAAATGGCTCAGCGCCTGTGGCTCAAGCGGTTAAGGCACCAACCACATACACCTGAGCTGGCGGGTTTGAACCAGCCCGGGCCTGCCAAACAACGATTGCTGCAACCAAGATAGTGAGGCATTGTGGCGGGCACCTGTAGTCCCAGCTACTCGGGAGGCAGAGGGAGAAAATCACTTGAGCCCAGGAGTTGGAGGTTGTTGGGAGCTGTGATGCCACAGCTCTCTACCCACGGTGACAGCTTGAGGCTCTGTCTCAAAAAAAAAAGAAAGAAAGAAAAAGAAAATACAAACAATATTAACAAGTGTTAGGGATGTGGAGCAGATGGAACCCAGTGAGAACTGACTGCTATGAAAAATGATGTGGGAGTGGCTCAAAAATTAAAAACAGAGCCACTCCCTGATCCAGAAATCCCCCAGTGTATAAACAAAAGTTTGAAAGTGGGCTTTCAAAGAGATGTTTGCATACCCATATTCGAAGCAGCACTACTCACAGTAGCCAACAGCTGAAAGCAGCATAAATGCCGTTGAGAGATGAGTGGAGACATAAAATGTAGTCTGTGCATACAATGAAATAGTATTCAGCCTTGTCAAATGCTACAACCCTGAGGAGGATAAACCTTGATGCAATGGCTAGTTTTAACATGTCAACTGGGAAGGCCCAGATTAAGCATCACTTCTAGGTGTCTCTGAGGCTGTCTCCTGCTGAGTCTGCAGTTGGAATCTATGAACTCAGGAGTGCAGATGGCACTCTGCAGTGTTAACTGGGCATCGCGCAAACCACTGAAGGCCTGAAGAGAACCATAGGGAGGGGAAGAAAAGATTTCCAAGCCCTGCCTTGTTTCCTTGCATCGCTGTACGAGCTACAGCATCTCACTAAATCTTTCCCTAACATTTGGACTGGGATTGACCTTACCAACTCTCCTCATTCTCAGGTCTTCTACCCAGACTGAATGATACCACTGTTCCTTCTGAGTCTTCACTCAGTAGACAGCAGATGGGAGGGCTTTTCAGCTTCCATAATCATGTGAACCAGTATCTCGCAATCAATCAATGTCTCCCTCTTTATAAATAATGTATTTATCACATAACTATGTGATATATATTGTTAGTTCTCCTGATTTGGAGATCCCTGACTAACACACTTGAGGACATCATGATAAGTGCAATAAGCCAGTCACTAAAAGACAAGTACTATGTGATTCCACTTATCTAAGGTGTTTAAAGTAGTCACTTTCATAGAAACAGAAAACAAAGTAGTGTAAGGAGAAGATGAGGCTTTGTTTGTTTAATGTAGGATTTCAGATTTGCAAGATGAAAAAGAGATGGAGATCTGCTTCACAACAATGTGGCGATTACTAACACTACTGAACCGTATACTTACACAAGGTTAAGACAGCAAATTTTACGCATGTTTTTAACCACAATTAGAAATCGTGGTTACATAACTGTGGCTTACATAATCTCCACAATGGTTATCTTTTCCCACCACTGACATCTTTAACTCCACAGGGTTTGCCATGATGAAAGCTCAGGCCTTCATGAGCTGCAGCCCAACCCCACTGCACTGTCTTTTCTTGCTCTGACTCCTACACAGTTGGAGAGTTTTGATGTTATCTAGTTTTGATGTTTCCAGACTTTGAGTCAAAGCAGTATTCCCGCACATGAAATATGTTGCTTCCAGAATGCAGAGTATTACAGTTCCTTGTTAGGATTGGGAGATGCAAGATGTGATAATTCTTCCTTTGCTGGGGAGGGGATGCCCTAGTACATTCCACCAGAACCGTGGATGTTTTATTGACATGTGTCTGTGAGGTTTATCCACCACTTCCTGGTATCTATGTTTTACCAAGGCCTTCAGTACACTAGCCATTTATTACTGCTCTTCCAGTTTGATGCACCAGGTCGTATCATATGTATCATTGTGAAATTTGCCTGCATAGTCAACTGATTAAGATTATTTCAGAATGTATTAAAAAAGGCCAGGGAGGGTTAGAGATAGATGATGAATATGCATATACTCCTGTGCATTTCAAGTGAATGGAAACTATTCTTAATAGGGATGGTTGCCTTTGATGCCAATTGGCCTGACTTATCTCCACTTAGGCTTAAGTCTGCAAAAACAGATATCACTGGAAAACAAAATGATGCCACTATGCAGGTCTACGACACTTCATCTGTGGTCAGGGCAGGAGTTCTATCACCTGAAACAAAGCTGCTGAGTGGAGGACGATTGGATCTTCTGTACCGTGTTGCTAGAACGAAAATTAGAGGAAAAGAAAGATGGAAACGCTTTCATGTCCCACCCCCGCCTCATTCATCACGTACTAGCATTGGAGACCAAAACCACAAAAATATTGTTTCAGTTGCTGGCCTTGCTCTTGTCTGCTAGAGCCTGTGGAAATGCCCAGCTTGCCTCTTTTCCATCAGTTGTTTTTCTGCTCAGCCTGCAATCCACCCCATATGTGATAAGTACCGAGAAGCAACACGTGGGTCCCTTCCCTGGGAGCTCTAAGTCGGCTGTGGGTGTCAGGGACGCCCCACCCTGAGGACCAGTAGAGAAGGTAGCAGGAGGTGTGATCCGGAGGGATTCACCAGCAGGCCAGCGACAGTCACCCTATTTTGTTAATAATTTTTATTGCTATTTTGAAATTAGTTATGTGTCTCTTCTCACTTATCCCCTTAGTTGCGGGGAGTAAACGTCCTTGTGTGTGATTGTACCTGCCCTGGAGGTTCCAAACCAACTGCCTTCCAGCTGGGCCTTAGGCATTTGCTTCCCAGGCGGCGCCAACCGGCTGGGTCTGGGCTGCGAGCGCCCTCCCAGCGCCGCCCGGAGCGGTTGTCGGAACCAGCCGGCCTCGAGCTTCTCGCCTGGGCCTGGACAGCAAAGCCAGCGGAAGGCGGAACCCCCGTCCCTGCTCCCTGCTCCTTCACTGGTGGGCGCACCGGCCAGCAGGCGGCCGAGAGGGCTGCGGCACGGCGGGGCGGGTCCTGGCCAGCGCGGGAGTCCCCAGCACTCAGCAGCGCTCGTCGGGTCGGGTCCGGGTCCAGTGGCACCCGGACGGCGGGGCCACCTGGGGAGCCCCCGAGGCCCAGGACCCGGGGAACGAACGCCGGCGGAGCGCTGCAGCCCCAGGTAACCGCGGAGGATGAACAGGGCGTCTCGAAATGCAGGTTTCAGAGGTGGCACCGCGATCAGGACAAGCTTTTCTAGACTTCAAATGAAGGAGTCCTGAAACTGACACTTATTTTACATAACAAACATTTCCCTTTCTATTTAGAAATGGTTTATTAGTTCAACATAAAGTCTCTTGGTGACGGTGGGTTTCTAAATATAATCAATCCCTAAAGTTTCCACTTGCTGTGTTTTAACATTGCATGTACACATACACACACACACATACACTTGCTAGCATCTGTCTTCCTATGGTAATACCAACATGTGTTGTGGGGTAATGGTTCTTATTGACACTTCTTCAGAGACTTTTACCAAGTTGACCACTTTTTGATGGTTCTGAGATATTGCTGCCACTTGCAAAGGCCTAAGCTGATGGGAGCGGATACCACAGACCTTGGTTGACATGTGCCCTTTCTTAGAACCTTCCCAAGCTCTTTGCCCTTATTCCAGGTACATGCGACTCTTCATTTGCACTGTAAGCTAAAAATGCCTCATTCATAAAAGACAAAGCTCAACTCTGCTTTCTCTGAAATTTAGTAACTAAATTCAGAATTGAGTTGTGTTTGAATTCAGTATTGAATAGTATTTAATTCTAATTAGGTGCAATAGAAACTTTAGTCAAATCATATATTTTAAAAAGACAAAACTTGTTTTTAGTCTGATATATTTTTAAAGACTCACTGTTCTACTAAGCGCCTCTTCTTAAAATTGTCTAAGATTGTGCCAATTTGTTATTCTAATTTTTCCCTCTCTGCCTGGAAAGCATAATATAAAGAGTTTTCATCTCTTCCTAATTTTTAAATACAAGTCAGCAGAGTGCATTGAAATGGGAATTCTTGTATTCTGTTTCATGTATCGAACCAACATAACGTCTAGTGCATCTTTCTTCTCCTCTTTCTTGAACTATCCCGGTTCTGAAAGTGGGTGGTCCTACTCCAGGCAAACTCACTTCCTACCTGCCTCCCACAGTCAGCTACCATGTCACAGAGTTGCACATTTCTTCTTAGAAAAAAACGTATTCCCTGTTGGCTTCTGATATTATTAAATGACTTTTAACAATTTTAGGTAATGTATTTGAGAGCCCCAAATTTACACCTTTCAACATTACAGGTAATTTTAAGAAAGGTCTAATGAATAGTTACTGATTATTCAAAAGAACCTGATTATCAACCTTTAGCTACAAATAAACATATTCTAGATGGCATTATTTTGTTTCCTCGCATTGTTTCTGATACCAGCTTTCAGATGGAGGTGGCTTTCTCCTATCTGTGAAATAAGTATGCAAAAATTGTCGGTGCTGGAGGAGTCACACAGATAGGCTATGTTGACAAGTGGTTGCATCTTCTTGACAATTTTGTAGAACCTTGTCTGCAAAATTTCAGAGAATGTACTTTATTGTAAATTTGGTTCTATTATTGTTCATGTAATAGGGCTTATGATTCAAGACATTAATTGTTAACTCTAGGTTTTGTTAAATATTTTTTTGCAATACAATGGCAAATGTTACTTTGGTCAAGTCTCGTGAAGGAAGATATGTGTGTGTGTGTGTGCTTATGGTCTATACATCCAGTACAAACATTACATGTATGTAAAGGTACAGAGTAAGCATGTATGTGTATACCCACTACATTTTAGGAAATTCCAGAATAGACAAATTGGGACCTTCAGTAAGGTTCAGTGATGGGTATTTCTACATATGCCTGATTTGTGATTCTGATAAAGTGGTCACCACCACTCACAGTGTTGATATTATATTTGGAGTCCTCAAATACATTACCCTCATAGTTTGAAATGGATGTGATTCATGGAAACAGACCTTCAGTGAAAGTGGTTTGATATAAAGACTATCCTGGAAACCTCAGCTTCTGTTTGTGAGTTTTTCTAGTTCTTTTTCTGTTTGTTTATTCAGCAGACACTCACCAGGCTGCGGTCAGGTAGCAGCACTTCCAATGTCACACCTTACCACATTGTCCTGCCAGCCACTGTTGAAGAGAATATAGGATTTAAAATGTCTTCTTACAGAAGCTTTTCATGTTACAAAGATAATTTCTACAATAATTAATTAAATAGAGCTGAGGTACATGCTATGGAGGAAAATTAGTGGTGTGTGAAAGAGTGTGTGGCAGTAGAAGTGACTGATGTGGGGAGTCAGGGACGATTTTCCGAGGCAGAACATTCCAATATAAAGTGAAAGTGTTGGAAGGATGAAATCACAACGTGTAGAAGAAGCTTCCAGACAAAGGGAGTGTTGTGTAAGAAAACAGGTAGAACAACCTTGAGGAAGAAAAGGCTGTGCCTCAGCTGGGGAATTGAAAGGAAGTGGGGAGCGCATCATTTAACCATCCTGAGACCTGAGGACTGGGGACATAACTCCCCTGGATGCGACAGTTTCAGGAATGTAGAGTTGAATTACCAAGTGAAAGAGAAATGTGAGGAAAAAGGGAAACATGAAATGACTTTGTGTTACTGCTGGATCTCAGCAGTTTAGATGGCCAGGGAATTGTGTGGAGAAGGTGCATTTTCCACATCAACCTGTCCTAGAGACGCACTTTTAGGAGAGTGTTCAGGAAGAGGCTGTGCCTTTGTCTCTACCTGCTGCGACAGTGCCATCTCCTGCGGAAGGAGTGGCAGCGAATGTTCAGTCCAGCCTGAGGTTTTCAGGGTAACAGAAACCTAGCAGAGATTAAAAGGTCACTGTTTCAGGGCTGAGTCTGAACTGGGACTGTATGTTCTTAGAATCCCCATCAAAGAATAAACTGGGCCACAGTAAAGTGCCATCAAATTAAAAACTTATAGAAAATCTTGCTTTTAGGTCAGTCTTGGTTCTATTTAAATATGTTCAAAGAAATTCTGCCCCCAGGGATAAACATTCAGCAAATATTTAACCACAAAATTAGCAAACAAAAACTTAAGAAAGAATTGTAACATTCATCAACTTCCATGGCCTAAATGCCCTAATCTTGGGCAATCCAAGTCAACACCTGAAGTCACTGAATGTGGGTTTGGGAAATAATGAGACAGTGACGTCTCTGGAGTTGTGAGCAGCGTCAGGGTACCACTGCATTCTTTAGAAGGAGATATGGGGCACTTAATTAAAAGAAATGTGTCATTCAGTATTAATGTAAATCTAAAAGGCAAAATTGGCCTCTTTGGCTTACTAATACCATCCATAAATCTTGAGGGGATAGTCTTTGCGTGTCTACCTAATCACAGATGGTAATCAGAAGCACGAAATACTTTTTTCTTCTGACATGAAGAAATAAATTGTGAAATGCTAGTATCTCTGAACTATAATATGTCACATTTTATAGCCAGACAAAAAACACTTCACAAAGACTTTGAGAAAACCTAAATGGTAATGTAGGCAGAGAAAGATGTGAAGTTGTGTATCTTTCAGTTATAAACTATAGTATCCTAATGAGGTATACCCATATTAAAAGTAGAATACGGCTATCTTTGGATGAAGACACATGAGTTTCAGTTAGACCTTCGCTTAGTTAAGAATCTGCTTCATTTACACATTGCTAGGTTGACGCAGACCTGTGATACAGAATGCTTCCCCTAGATCCATCTGTTCCCTAATTCTCCCTTTGCTCAGCTAGGCTGTACTCCTCCTTCATGATTCTGCCCAGATCCTACCTCCCCCTGGAACATCACTCTCATTTTCTCCGATACCACAGTCGCTTTCCTCTCTTATCCTATGATAAGAGCACTCCAGTCATTGTCTTTGCTTTATAAGGCAGAACCTTTTATAAAATTTATATTTCACCTAGGTAAATGTAATACATATGCATATGCATACACATATGTTGGGGATATAAGCAAGTTGGCATGTATACACGTATGTAAATATGTATACATATATATAAATAAGAATATGAGCACATTTAATATACATATTTTAAAACCTTTGTTCAATAAGCAAACTGTATTATATAATTTTTAAGATAAATAAAAATTATACTCATTGTGTGCGCTGAGATGTGATGTTTTTCATAAGTATCTACTGTTACATTACTGTCAAACTTAGTGGCCTAGAGGGTGGCTGAGAGAGCTATCCAGTGACCACGCATGTCTGACCCTGAGTGAAGGAGGGAGAGAAGGAAGGAAGGGTGACTTGGTAGAAGCACCTGGAATACAGTACTAAGTAAAGGTCCACAAGATTTGGGGGATCCCTTAAATTAGACTCTCCATCAGAGGAACTCATATAATAACCTGCCTTAGTTTTCCTGTCCTGTTTAGTCATTGTCTGGAACAGCATATGGACAGTGGGCCTCCAGGCAAACATGACGATGCATTTCAGAACTCAGCAGTTGGGGCTGGCAGTCGATTATACAGCCTGAAGCTGGACATGTGAGATGTGTATTCTTATGCCAATACTTGGCAGCATGGAGATTTGTTACTGTGAAAAAAATCCAAAATTGCATATATTTTACTTTAGGAATCTCCAAATTCCTTGTGTGTTAAAAACATCTATTAATTTTCAAAAGTCACTAAACTTGAAAGAGATTTTATATGAGTATTTTAGAGTATTTTCTGAGGTTTTAAATATTTCTGGTAATTAAAAAAACTCCTACACATTTAAAATACTTTTTACATAACTTTGGGCTTTCCCTCAAGACAATAGAAATGGAATATTATGGACATTGATTCTTCTCATAAATATTTCATTTAACATTAATGTCACTCTTGTGGTCTCTACCCAGAGTTTATTTTATCTCAGAAAGTATTTAATATTTTACAGCAGGAAAAATATCTTGATATAGGAGAAACCTAACTATATAAATATACACTTCTTAAATAATAAATTAGATTCAGGGACTCTGCTGTGAACTACCCACAAGTTTGTTGCTCTAGTAAATTTAAAATGTAAATGTCCTTAGAAAATGCATTGTGCTTAAATTTTTTTAGAGAAAGGTATTTAATGTTTTAATTGAGACATTTGCAGAAATATTTTCAAACTCTTCTTACTGCTCAGTTTGTATAATTAAGTATAAAAAGCTTTATGTGATGTCTACCTTAAAATGGCAGTTAATTTGTGTACCTGTCAACTCTGTGGTCTTAAATCTGTATTGATTACATAATTTGATGCTCAGCTCAGTGACATAAAGACAATTTTTTGTAGGCCAGTCCAGAGCCTTTTCTGTAATGAGAATCACGACCTTTTGTAAGGTGCCAGGCTCTGTTCTATTCAACAAAGTTATGAGTGTTCTCAGCCAACATTCCCATCAGAGCTGTTTTCTCACTCTGCCCCTTTATGCCCTCTTTCAGATGGAGGAGAAGAAAGGAGACTTTTCACATTTATTTTTCCTAAACACCAGTTCATCTTCCTAATTACCACTTCCGCAGGTTAACAGAACAAATAATTGCTTTACACATACATTCTACTGTTCAGAGTACATTTACACATTGAGTCCTTTACACATATATTCTACTGTTCGGAGTACATTTCATTGAGTTTTGGCTGATTAAGATAAACATGTTACAAAGGAGACAAAATATAGACTAGGATAGGAAAGCTTGCTTGAATGCTCTTTTTTTCTTCTTTTTTTTTTTTTTCTTTTTGTTCCTTTCACTCTTCTTTTTATCCTGCCACATTGGGAGCAATCTGAGACAAGCATATATGATATGACTTTTATCATGAAGCCTGAGAGCAGCAGTTGAAACAATTATCTTGCTGGCCACTTTTTGTATGTTGAACATTATTTTGGCATTATGTTTATACATAGGGAAATAACAGAGCTGTTAGGGAGCTAATGGGAGGGGGAATTAACTGTATGTAGTGACTTCAGAGATCTGTGGAGATCTCTGACATTTGTCAGAGTTTACAAGAAATGACACCTATTTATTCCTTGAGGACAGACCCACTCCATGGGCATATGTAGACCGCTAGACTCATCCTTTCCTTATGACATCAATTTCATTCTGAAATCAAGTGGATTCTACTATCAGATTAAAATTGTTCTGATGAAGGGATATCGCTCAAAGAAATAAAAGGAGATACTTCATTACCTGCAAATTTGGATCTTTGGGACCAAAACTTTTTAAATAAGAAATATATTGTAGATGTGATTGGATTTCTCATAGCAAGTGAAAAGGACCTGTGGACTTTTCAGTGAAAGTGTCAGCTTTAACCACTTTCAAAAATCTTGCTGTAAGAGCTGAATGCATTTATTTTTACTATCTGATGCTCCTTGTGATCAAATCTTCCAGGTAGATAATAGTCCCTTCCTTGAAATTGGGAGAGTTTTCTCAGATGAATTATTAACCAAAAGACAAGTGATTAATCAATATTTCCTGGAGAAAAGACCCCAGGAGCCTTCCCCTCCCATCTCTAATGACATATTATTGGCCACCATTGCACACATGAGGCTTCATGATACACTTTCTTGAGTTATTTTCATTAGCAAAAGAGCATCTTCACAGATGTCATCTCCTCACTCAGAGCAAAACCTGACACTGTGTTTCCACAGGTTTATTGCCGTGGACTTTGAACACTCCAAGGGGAAGGAGAAAGCAGTGATTATCACCAGTGATGTCAAGGTTGGTGTCTAGTATGTCAAAACTTCAAATTATATTTTATTCCTTTGCTTCAGATCAAACAAGTGTATCATATAAGTTATTAAAAAGCAAAGCAATACTAATGCATAGAGATTCTGGTGATTTTAGAATTATCCTTTATCTGGATCCACAATTATAATGTGAACACCATGGAATAAAAGTTCATTGAAGGAAATTATCTACCTTTAAAGTATGTGATATATCTATTATGATTAAGTAGGAAATCTAAATGAATCATTGAAATTATAATTATATTTTTAATTAAAACAATGTCTTAACTAGTTTTTTAAGAATTAAAATGAATATATATATGACATAAATAGATGTTTGTTAGAAAAGCATGTTTACCATTTAAGTTCTGGTGTGTTATTTTTGGATTGTGAAAATTAGTATGGAGACAGACACACACACATATATGTAAAACTTGTGTATGTACACATATAAAAGTGGAGATTTAAAGTCACTTCCAAATTTCTGAAATAATCTATGATAACACATAAGAAGACCATAGTCCTGAATTTAAATCTCATAATTATATTTCTTATTGGGTAAAACACTTGAATGTAAATTTACAAAGCAATTATTTGAGAATGTTTAATATTTTGAATGTATTATGTTGAATGACAAGTGGTAGTTTATATGCACAATGCAAGGGTACATTTCAGAACAACTATGAATAAATTATAAATGTCTTACCACAACACATAAGTAAGTGAGATGATGGTTATGTTAATCAGTTTGATTTAAGCATTCCACACTGTATATCAAATTATCATACTGTACCCCATAAATGTATACAGTTATGATTTAATAAAAATAAAATACTAATATGAATGACCTATAATTGTCTTAGTTTTCCATTCAAATCACTTGCTAATGCTATCTTTTACATTATACACTGATTTCACACAAATGAAATCAGAGATCTTTGATTTATAATCTTTATTCTGGACAGTTTGCCAATTTGGCAGGATATCTAGGACTGAATCAGGGAGCAAAATTACATCCTGCTAAAGACACATTGTTTTTCTCCAGGTGCTAAACATCTGCCACATATTAGTAATGTTAATGATCATTGTTAAATAAGTGCAATGAATATACCAGATTAATGTTTAAAGACTGAAAAAGTTAAAGTTTCTCTTTAAACTCAGTCTTGCATATGCAGCTGTATTAATGTTTCAAGTGCTTGAAAAATAGATAATTTTCTGTTCAATATTTCCATTTCAAAATTTTGTTGGCCCCTTTTATGATGTTGATTCATATGTTAGAATTTACTGACATTTTAGAGTATAACTTGTACATCTGTGAGTTTGAAGATTTTTGCAAAGATGATCTTTGTTCTATGGTATCATCTCTACCCCTTTGTCAAAGCTCGGGTGACTGCATTTATGTAGATTTATCTCTGGGCCCCTACTCTGCTGCATCCATCTACTTGTCCAGACTTTTGCCAGTAACTACACTGTCTTGTTTCCTGTTGCTTTACGGTAAGTCTTGAAGTTAGGTACCTTTACTCTAAATATATTTGTGCTTTGTTACATGTTAGTTTTTTATTTAATATTGTAATGGTTATTCTAGGCTTTTTTGGCTCTCTTTATAAATTTCACGTCAGTTTGCTGATATGCACAAAATAAAATGCCAGTACTTTTATTAGGGTGCATTTAGTCTATAGATTAAATTGAGAAGACCCAGCATGCTTATATCATTAGAAGGGACTGAAGAAAGGAAAAGAAATTTTGGAAGATATTAAATAAAGATATATATATATACACACACAGTATACGGATGGTGCCAAAATGTTTACATATTTTAAGAAAATAAAAAACTGTCTTAAAATTGTAGTATTCAATATCTACAGATGATAAAAGATGAATACAAGTCGTGTTTGAGCCCCTCTTATAACCGCGGAAGTCTGTATATATGGAGATATGTGTGTATGTGTGCATATATTCTTTTTTTTTTTTTTTTTTTTTTTTTGAGACAGTTTCGCAATTTTTCGCCCTGGGTATAGTGCCGTGGTGTCACACAGCTCGCAGCAACCTCCAACTCCTGGGCTTAGGCGATTCTCCTGCCCCAGCCTCCCGAGTAGCTGGGACTACAGGCGCCCGCCACAGCGCCCGGCTATTTTTTTGTTTTGCAGTTCGGCCGAGGCCGGGCTTGAACCCGCCACCTTTAGTATATGGGGCCGGCGCCCTACTCGCTGAGCCACAGGAGCCGCCCGGAATTGTTTTCTTCCATACTTTTCTAGCACTATTTGCTACTAGGAATACAAAGCTCATTTATATTTTGTTTCAATCAGAGAGTGTACTTATAGAATTTTATTTGGTTGTAGTCCTCATAATATGTCATGAAAATATAGTAATATCCCTTTTAATAAATGAAAAAATTGAGACTCTAGGAAGCACACACTCGCCCAGTGTCACTTCACCTGCCTCAACCCCATTTCTTTATGCGAGCTGGCCTCGTCTATACTCATAACCAATAATATGACCCGCAGACATGCCACTGCCGTTTTCTCCCTGAAAACGGTTCTCTTGTTTAGGGCACGTTTGCAAGTTTGCATCAGCGTTGGCTGGGCTAAGTTTTCTAACTACCTGGTTTGAGTCTCAGGTTAAAAAGAAAACAAAAACAAAAATCCCCAGATATTTACTTTTTACTTCAACCTTCTAATCACTAATGCTGCCATTATTGACTGTTTGCTAATACTGTTGGTCGGACACAGTTCTAAGTGCTAGCTATGAATTATCTAGCTCATTGAAGGCTGGGAACGCAGGAGGTAATTTTTATGACTCCCAGGCGACAAGGAGAAATTGGAGGCTCGAACTTCCAAAAGTCCCCCATGGAGGAAGTGGGAGTGCAAAGCTTGAATTCAATCCAGGTTAGTCTGGCTCTGTGTCTCAGAACCTCTTCAACACTGCACTCCCCTGCCTCTGCGGCCAACACTGTAAGAAATGATGTCTGACACTACTTCCTTCGGTTTCTTAGAGTGCTTCCTTCCTCGTCTAGGCCAGTACCTTCACTTGCTCTGTTCTAGCTCTGCCTACTAAAACTTTAGTCCCCCTCTGTTTCTCTGGAACTTGGCAAGTCAGTGCAAAGTCTAACCATGAGCGCCTCCTCTTGGTAGCATCAACTTAGTCTTGCTGTTAGTATCCCGCCAATCATTTTTCTCCTGTTCCCTGGCAGCTGGAGTCTAACTTTGTATTACTCTGTCACTCAAGAACAAAACATTGGCCTTTTTCCTCTCTAGTGACTGGGTAGTTTCTTATAGAAAGTCATGGAAAGATTAAGACCTTTGCACTACGATAATCTGAGTCCAAACATCATCTCAGCCATTTAATAGTTTTGCAGCTTTTGTCAAATGTCTTAAACTTTTTGAGCCTCAGTTTCCCCCCTGTATAATGGATATTATAATACATACCTCGTTAGGTTTATTGTCAACTCAATTAAATATGGAACTAGAGGACATTAGCATAGCATTCCTAAACACTTAACACTAATAATATGATAATTCTTTTTTAAATTATGTGGTTTATATTTTAGACGAATTTTATGGGGTGTATTTGAGGTTTACAACATAATGTTATGGGATACATATAGATGATAAAATGGTTATTATAGTGAAACAAATTAACTTATGCTATAGGACAATTAAGTTCAGGAACTGAAAATAGAAAGTGTGCTACCGTTGTTGAATATCAATACAGTCACCTTCAGAATTGTTGACTATCAATACAGTCACCTTCAGAGTTGTTGAAGATCAATAAAGTCACCTTCAGAGTACTTCCTTTGGAAAGCTATGCACTGACATGAGTGTCTAGTTCACCCTTCAAAGGTTAAATCATTTTGTAGGAAGAGTCTGTGAACTTAAATATCTGACTGCATACAATGATAGCTCGGATGGCCATTCTAGAAGAAGAGTTGCAAAATTTCTTTGAAGGGTAGACTCGGTGCTGGTATCAGTGCATAACTTCCCCAGGGAAATACTTTGAAGGTGACCGTAACGATAGTCAGCAGTGAGGTATGTCGCACTTTTTCTGGCATTAGTTTACAAACTTGATGGTATTCATCATCTCGCATAATTGCTTCTTTGGACATACCAGCTAAAATCTATGTATTTCTAAAGGAGCCATAATACAATGCAGATTCATTAACTACAGTTTCATGCTGTAGCTTAGCTCTCCAGATTTGTTCATCCTGCGTATCTGCTACTTCCTATCCTTTGAAATATGTTTTTCCATCCCTCCTCCTTCCAAGCCTGGTAACCATAGGTTTATTCTCTATCTCTCTCTTTATGTCTTTGTTTTCTATAATTCCACATATAAGTGAGATAATGTATTTTTCTTCCCGTGTCTGGGTTATCTGACTTACATAAAACCCTCCTAATCCCTCATGTTGTGACACATGGCCGGATCATATTCTCATTGGTGGCTGGATAATATTACATTCCTTGTTTCTTTATCCATTTGTCTTTTGATGAATACTTTGGTGATTTCCCTTTCTTGGGTAATGTGAACAATGCTGTGGAGACAATGGTAATGCAAATACCTTCAAGAGGTGGTAATTTCAACTCCTTTGGGTATATACTAAGACGAAGAATTACTGGGTCATTACAGAGTCTATTTTTAACTTTGTCAGGAAACTCCATACTCATTTCCATAATGGCTCCACCAATATACACTGTCACCAACTGTGTGAAGTATTCCCTTCTTTCTACACCTGGGCCACCATTTGTTATCACTTATCTTTTTTATAATGGCCGTTCTAATGCATGTGAGTTGATATTTTACAGTGGCTGTTATTTGGTTTTTCCTAATGAATAGTGATGAGCACTTAACATATACCTCTTGGTCATTATTGTATCTTCTCTGGAGAAATGACTGTTGAACTCTTCACCCACTTTTTACCAGAACCTCTGTACGTTGACCACTCAAGTGGCTCTCACAAACTGACCAACATACAGAGCTGGCTAATGTAAGGAACTAGATCTGCTGTACTGAGAAGTACATGTGGTACATGTCCAGTCTATGAAAATTAGGTCGACTTAAGGAGGTGATTTAGAAGGGAGGTGGTCAACTACTGTTTTGCTTTTTTGCTATAGAGTTGTAGGAGTTCTTTATTAATTTTGCATATTAACCTTTTGGTAGATATGTGTTTAAAAATATTTTCACAGTTTGCAGGCTACCTTTTAATTTTGCTATTCTTTTTTTCCTCTGCTATGCAGCAGCTTTTTAGTTAGATGTTATCCCATTTAGTTATTTTTGCTTTTGTACCCTGAGCATTTGTTGCTATATCCAAAAAACTGTCAAGGCCATGGCAAGGGACATATTCTTTTCTTGGAATTTTTTAGTTTCAGTTACATTTAGGTCTTTTATCCATTTTGTGTTGATTTCTGTGCCTAGTGTAAGATAAGAGCCCAACTGAATCCCAGTATTTCTACACCTGAGATTTCCTATGTGTTTCTATGACACTAACGTCTTGCCTAATCAGATCATTGCCACTACCTGCCATAATCCTTCTCAGACAGAAATTAGAGCCCGTGGGAATTTAATCATAATCCGTATAATTTGTATCTTGTCTTTCGTGGACTGATTTTGAATTTACAAATTATGTTAAGCTTTATCCCTGGTAACCTGCCCTTGGAATAACACACACCACATGAGCTTTGTGACCACACCCAGCCCCATGTCTGGCCCCTTCCCAAGCTATGGTTATAAATCCTGGAGATTGATTTACAGTTTACTGAGTATTTTCAAATTTTCCTTCTCATTTAACTTTTGCAGTAAGTCAGTTTTGGAACTGTAACAAATCAGATGATGTAATGGAAACTTGCCTTTTTATGACAATAGTTAGGGAAATAACCAAGTATGTTGCTGATATTTGGACTTTTTTTACTTATACAAATAATTTCTTATGATCCAAGATAATAATTCCCTAAATATGCAGGGTATGATTTCTTTTTATTAGATTAAGTAATCTTGAGCACAGTTACATGTAAACATCACACTTCATTCTGACATTATTGCATTTGCCATACTAAAATATGGAAAACCATGTGAAGTGTTTTCCCTTGGTATAAAGCACAGGGTTCCACAGTACACATGATGTCTGGACATCATCATCTGGCACAACAGGAACCCATTTAAGCTTGTTGCTTCTCTTCTATAACTCAAAAAGCTAAATTCCTGGTCATGCTTAGAAAGTTGCTCAGAAGTTCTTATCCAGGCCTATTTCCATTAATACTTCTGTTGTGTTTTCAATATGAAAAAGACTGGTGAAGTTTTGTCCAAACATGTAAAACATAGAACTGTATTAACCAATATATTCCTTTGAGCACAAGACCTAACACATAATAGCTACTTCATAAATCTTCATTAGCTGAACTGACAAATAAACTAAATAACTGATCAATCAGGTACTACTTGGTGGGCAGTACATATGTAGTGAGCATTTGTTATATAAAATAGCTGCATTTCTATTCTGTTGTTAAAATCAGGAACCTAACTGTAGGATTCTTGAGCTCTATTTACTCTGAGAGTATTAAATTTACTCTTGTATTAAATTAGCTAAGTCATGTTACCTAAGACAAGAATTTTCTCAAGGTAGATAAAGTAACAGGCATAGTGCCCAGGGTACTTCACGAGTTTTTAAGCACTTTTATTGGTCCATTTTTTAAGCGCTTCTTAACACAAATCAAAAATATTCCTGACAGTCTCAGAAGTTTTTCTTCCTCAATGAGAGGAATTATGATTATGTTTTAATTAAGTTCAAAGCTTACTTTTAACATGAAAGAAAAAGGTAGATTGTGATCAAAGATACATGAAAAAGTACCACAAAAATACGTTCATGCTTTAGTTTAGAAAACCACTGTGTGCTTTGCACTTTCCTTTGAAGATGTCCTTACAAAATTAAAAGGATTTTTAAAACTTAGTTGGTAAGTGTGTTACCCAATGAGAAAAACAAACACTTGCAAATCTGTGTCATTATCAAACCAACTTTAATGAATTATATATATCACTGTCCCACTACTCTCCATCTTGAGGTAAAGCACACTAAATAACTTTAAAATTGGTGGGGATTTGTTCTTCTATGCTATATGTTGTTAGAATAGTTCATTTTTTTCTCCTGGTTTTATTTTGACAGGTTTCAAACATACAACAAAATTGACAGAACTTTACAGCGACCAGCTATACACTCAACCAGCAATAATGCTATTAGCATTATACTATATACTTGCTTTATTACATACCTTATATATCTAGACTTTATTGTTTCATCTTCTTTTTAATGTGTTTCAAGGAAAATAGCAAACATCAGAACACTGAAAACTTAAATATCCATAGCACCAACTAGGGTTGATATTTGTACATAAATTTCTTGAGGTGAAATTTTTATACCTCTTTGGCTCTGCTTCATCCCTGCTGAGGCTTTGTATTTAAAAGGAAATACAAAGACTCTGCATGCCTGTCTTTCTCTTCCTCAATAAACTTTGTTTAAGAAAAAAAAAGATAAAATGGAAAAACAAACTATATTTGTACAATGGCATTCTACTTTGCAATAGAAAGAAAGAGACCATTGATACTTGTAACATCACTAATAAATCTCAAAAAAAGAAAAAAATGCTTGAAAAGTAATATGTAAAATGTCAAATATTTCCCTATATAGTAAATATTTCTCAAAAGTTTTTAATTAAAGACATAAATTTAAACATAATTTAAAGTAATAATGAAATGTAAATATTTTCAAAGGTTGAAAGTATCATGATTTCTGAATATAAATGGATACAAGAGAGTTCTGATTCCATAAATGTAGGCAAATGGATCATTCCTAAAGTGCTGGTTCTTAAAATGTTCACATCTTGACACTATTTCTTACTTATTGTGGTAACCTTGGATCTACCTAGTAGATGACTACAGACTTAATTTGCTGGTTTGTCGGTTATTTTCACTATTATGCTGAGAAGAAACTACCATGTAGTTCTTAATGAAAACTGTGGGTGTCTGTCACCCACACATTCATATGAATGGCAAAACATTAAAAAAAGTAGAAGAGAAGAGTGGTGGGGAGGGATGTAGGAGGAGGGAAGGTGTTAGGGGGGACCTCACCTAATATGCATGATGCAATGGCACATTTCAGAACTCTTAAGAAATGAGTATAATTGTGATGGATGTTTTACTTAGTTCAATGCAAGCATTTCACATTGTATATCAAAGCAGTACACTGAACCCTCAAAATGCATCAATGTACAAATTATAATTAATAAAAAAAATAATAATAAAAGAAAGAAAACTGTGAGTGGGAGAAACTAGAAGTGGACCACAGACTTAATTTGTTGGTTTGTTAGTTCTATTCACTATTGTGCCAGGAATAAACTAGCATGTAGTTCTTAATGAAAACTGTGGGTGGGAGGAATTCAAGATTTTGAATGAGACCAGTTTAATGCCAGGTACTTACAAGGTATTTAGGATATGCTAACAGGTACTACCGAGGAGACCAGAAATGTGTTGAACTTTCACCACCCCTACAGATTGATAGATTGAATCTCTGTTGTTATTTTAAATTAAATCAATTGTTGGGCATGTGTAGTTTAATCTTTTTTTTTGCAGTTTTTGGCCGGAACCAGGTTTGAACCCACTATCTCAGGTATATGGAGCTGGCACCCTAGTCCTTTGAGGCACAGTGTAGTTTATCTTACGCTTTGTAAGGCGAATTATAACTCTGGTTGGCATTGTTTAAATATAAATATAGGAACTATATTTCATATTTGCTAGGTGATACCTCAGAGTGTGTATTATATATTACAGTGCAATTCACTTCTTAAAATCTCACATATATATGGCCACACATATAAACATATGCTTTATGTTTCATATATAGGAACATAAACATACAGCATAAAACACATACAAGGCATACAAAAGTTTATTACACAACTGTGAAAGCTAAGTTGTTCATTATCATTATTGCTGATATGCATAGCGGCTAAATCACGGAGTCATTTATAAATGTAATAGCGAATTCTCACAGCATCCACAAGACAGAATTTAGTATGAGAAAGAGCATAAAATGAGGACTTTCAGGCACCCATTCAAGCAAAATTATTCACTTAATAATGTTCTAGAACTTTAGACGCTCTGTTCTGAGGTCAGGTTGTTTTTGATAATCAACTGTGAGGTTATACTTTTCTTTTGCTACCAGTGTACAAGGAGAAGATTTAAAATTTTCCTAGTTAGTGATAAGCATCACGGGCTTGGCATTCTGACTTTCTTCTTGCCAATATCTTTAATTGCCATGTGTTCTTAGTGAGAACAGAATTTCTTATTTGTTGTTGACTTCCCCTTGAAATTAAAATGCCTTCAAACACCTCAGTTTGATTTCACTTTGGTCTGATATTGCTCACTAAATCTCTACTAAATACAATGATTTCTCTTTGATCACCATGCTAATGCTATTGGTGAGATAAGCTTCTCAAAAGTGGCTTAAAATCTGTTGCTTTATTTTTCAACAAAGTTATCTACAGATTTTCCCATTAGCTTTCTGCTATTAATCAAGTACATTTAAATCTAACTGCTCTTAGGTAGATTTTTCTTATCACTCCTTGGAGAAAGAAAAGACTATTGAAGAAATGTGTCTCTAGTGGATTACTCTGATTTTCTAAACTCAGACTCTCAAATTGTGTGTTTTCACTTAAGAGTCAGTGAACTGCAAGTGTTCAGTTTATTCAGATTGGATTTAATTTATGAGAAATCTAGACCCAGGGAAGAAGTGCTTTTTAATCATTTCTTGAAATCAATATAGCAATAAAGCAATATACAGGAAACAAATTATTTTGAAAGGATTTTTGCAGGGTGAATATCATAGAGTATTCTAGCTCATTTCATGTGCTATGTGAGGTAGTTTATCATTCATATTAAATTATTCCACTCAGTAAACCTCATTGCTAGTACATCTTTTTGTAAATAGCCACTCTCTTCAGTTTTACATATCGAATATATTCTAGTTTAAATCAGTTTTTTCCAAACCTCTGCCATTAATTTACTTGGCTTTTTCATTACTTTTTCTATATTGTGTTCTATATTTACTTATTTTTCTTTGTATTGATTTTTTCCACCCTAACTGAACCTTAAACTATGAAATTAGAGGTTGATGCATGTTATTTCAAATGCACATTAAAATATTCAGCAATTATTATCATATATATATAAAACGATATCTGTGTACCACCTACAGTCATCATATCTTCTGATAGACTAGATACTATGTACATCTCTAGTTAGAAATAGCTTAACCTTGGTTGTCTTACAAGACCTATGGAAATATGGATCTTTGACAATACTTTTTTTTATTAGTCTAGAAGTTTATTGAAAATAAATAGAAGTATAGAAACTCAGGTAATGCATTGAAAACAACACTGTTTTGAGTATTAGATGAATTAGGAGGTCTACCTTCTATTTCCTTTTTACTGTTTGCTTTTCATATATCCTGGGATACATAAATTTCTAAGACCAAATCTGTTGTTTCATCTACATAGTAAAGGTATATGTTTCTTCTAGCTCTTAACTTTCTGGGAGAGTCTATAGCAGATGCATTGAATGATGCTTTATTTTTGGCAATGTATCTTCTCAGATGTATTATTGTTAATAATTGTTTGTTTTCTTACATTACTAATGATTATTATCCTTTCATTTTCATATTCTGTATGAGTTCTCTTACCCTATTCAAGTGCAGTGTCTAGCTTGGGGTCCCAGGTTTATGCATGATTTCTCATTTGACCCCTGGATAAATGTAGAAAATAGGGTATTGCTGATATTTAATGAATTCAGATTCTTTATGTTCTGAGTTTAGTATGTAGCAGGAGATAATCATGAGCACCAATCATTGTGCTTGGTGGTGAACAGTTGGAGAAAGACTTGATACATGTCTTTCCTATGATGTTGGACAAGCTACTGAAAGACTGATCATCCATATTATCACCTCTAACAAACCTGGGCCAAGGTATAACTGAGTATTCAGCGGGATGGTCAGGATACTCACTAATACCTCAATAGCAATCTCTTTCAACATTCAATTGGAGTGATCACAGAAGTGGGTGATAACTTTGGCTTTTCAGCGTTGCCTCAAGAAGGATAAAGAGTAACAATTTGCAGCTCTGTTACAAATGGGCCTTAACAACAGATACCGATTGAATGACTTAATACAATAAAACAACAGTATTTAATGTTTCTTCTTTATTTATTTTTAGAAAACTGTTTCTTTTGATCTTCTATATTGAGTTTCTAACTTACTCATCTCAGCAGAACTTGAGTATGTCTCAGTTTGAAGGGACTACACACTTCCAAACTGTGATACATATGTCCATAGAATGTGAATATTTTTGCATATTGCTTATAGAACACTTGACTCTTTGAAATCTTCTTCTAATTTCCTTTGTCCTTAAAAAATTACACATGCTCTACTATATACATTGAAACAAAGCCACTTGCTTTTCCAAATAGCAACTCTTGTTACAATGGAAGTATGATCCGGTTATCTTTGATATTTTTCATCCTCTCTTACTTCTTTAGCAAATCCCACATCTTAGAAAGTGCTGTAACTTTTTAAAAATAAGGTGATAGGTTTAAGTGAATTTTGTTATTTTCAGAAACATTTTTCTTTTATCCTTTCTTCGCTATGTGAACTCAAGAGTTGGTTACATTATACGAGATGCAGATGCCTTAGCTAAAGATCAACAAACTGAGAAATCATTGACCCTTCGAAACCAACTCTATATGCATTCAAAGAGCTATGTTCGCTTTTCCATAAAATTTTACAATGTCTTATAGATTAAAGCAATTTATAGGACACTTAATTTGAAATGTCCATACAATATAATAATTTATTCCAAAAAATAAGAAGTCCACACAATACTGCACAAGAACATTAGAATAGGTCCTACATGAGTTTTGTCTGCTTGTATGATATTTTTTCTTTCAGGATTACAGACAATGAATCTTTAAGTTTTTCAAATTTTATTCTTATTTGCTAATTTCATTTATAAATTTGCATGATATATGAGCATTGTGTTTGCCCATTTTCTTGGCATCACTCCAATATTTATTTATACATCGAACTTATCTACCTAGTTACTAACCAAGAGCTGTGTCTAGATTTTTCAGTTTATCTGAAGCTACAATGAATGGAATGTGTGACTTGCATTGCTAGTACTGTGAATTTGTTCACTCACTGAAATCCACTAAAAACAGAACCTGTTTCAGCCCTTCCTTACTTCAATCTGCATTCCTTATCTGAATAACTGTAATAGAATAGTACAAAACAAATTTTAATGGGCATTTTCATCACAGCCCATCTGTTCAGTTATGCTGGGAAGCAGGAACCTAGTCTTATCTGTGCTGTTATAGGGCTGCCTTAATGGAGCTTGGTGAATCAGAACTACAATGTGTTTCATTTACTTCTATTTGTACTACTGTTGTTTGACTGTCCTTCTCCCACCCTTCACAGTGAACCTAACGCAGTAATTGGCAAGTAGTGGTGCCAGAGATAAGAGTTTCAATGGGGTTGAAACTAGATCGGGCGTCTTATTCAAGGTGGTCTTGGAAACAGGGCACCAGTGGAACAAATGCAAAGTATAATCCACTAGGAGAAACTGAGATTAAAACACTAGAGAAACCAAGCATATATTCCAAGTTCAAATAACAAGAAGGAAAATGAAAGTGAGAGTTTTGAGCCAAGAATGAATAAGTGGGCAGAGATCAGATCAGCATTGTAAGTGATCAGAATCCAGGAAAGAGGATTGCTGCCAGCAGTCATCATGCCTAGAACTATTTACCAACTGGACCACTGCTACAATGGAAAGGTCATGAAAATGTTGGCAGCAACTTTGCTTGTGAGCTAAAAGCAGGTAAGATGAGACTTATGGCTATTTCCTTACCTTCCTGGGAAAACTCAGATCATCTGCTTCAGACAGAAAAAAATACAAAGTCCAAGAATCCACTTGTGACCCATGGGCCACTTGTTCTTCCTCCAAAATGGTCTTGTACATTTTATTATATTTTATTTGAATGTAAACACAACTACTGAGCAGTAAATAATGATTTTCCTTACCTATTGATTAGTGCATGTTCTTGCAAGAGATGCATTGATTTGTACAAGGCTAGCTTAAAATGGAGCAGATGGGTATGTAAAGGTTTACTCAAAATCAATGTGCATTAGATTTCTGCTCCCCAGTAAAATGAATTATAAGTTAGAATGCCTATTTTCTTTAATCTAATGTGATGGAATACTGTCTATGGCAATTTATTGAACTGAACGGACTGTAAACATAGGCTTTGATCTCAAAAATACTCATTGCCAAAGAAAAGTGATTTAATGAGCATAAATGTAAATATCATATGAAATGATCAATTTGTATCTCTAAATATGTAGTGAATGAATTTTGTCAAATCTCTGAAAAAAATGCTTGACGATAAATTTTCTAAAAAGAGAAAGAACACCTTGCTCTTTCAAGTTATACAGTATTAAGTAGACTGCTTGTCTTCTTTGATGGAGTATCTGTAAATATTCAAATATACATATGTTACAGTACTTTAATTATTATACTACTCTGAATGCAACATGCTGACTGGATAGCTTCAGTTAAAGAAAGATCATTAACATTTATATCCTTGTTTACTGCTATTGCTTACAATGCAAAGAAAAATTCCAGTTACAGTTCATTGCCTCTATAGGCAAGTTTTCTCCTTTCTTCCCCACCCAAAGTCTAACCAATACTGCTCATAAATACTAAAGTAATAGGCAATTCTTTGCCCAACTTCTCTGTTAGATAGAATTGTGGGGATTTGGAAACATAAGCAAAGAGGGTGCCTATAGACTATAGGAAGTATTACAGACAGAGGAAATACTACAGACTATATTTTATTCCAAATACAGAGAAATGAAAAAATATTCTCAAGTGATTGTGGGCTTTTGTTTCCCTATGGAAATACTCATCAGATGCCTATGTTTACATTTTTAGAGTGATACAAATTTGCATCAGGTTACCTATGCGTGAATGGAGGTCCCAAAAATGTCTATTGTCATACAGGACATACTGTCTATTGTCTATTCAGTAAAACGTTATGGAGCTTACATTTGTACCAAATAGTATGCTGTGGGCTAGACATTTAAAGAAATATAAAAGAGTACTCCTGCTTTCAAGGAACTCACCGTTTGCTGTGGGACCACGACAGTTACTAAGCAGTATAAATCCTATGTGAGAACTCAGAGGAGAAAGAGTGAGATTAATCCACCCAAGAAGGGTTGGGGCATTTGTCTTGGATCATAATGATGAATCATTCATTAGAGGATGGAAAAGCAGCGTGAAGATGGGGTTGAGGAAATAGCCAGGAACTTAAAAGAAATTAGGAGAATTGAAAATACAAAGCATAATTTGGAAGGGCAAATTATGTAAACTAAGTGGAGTGTTGGAGTAAATGGTGAGAAGAGGATAGAGGAATCTTTCACAGAGACCATATTTTCCCTATATATTTTTCAAACTAAACACCCAAAGGGATATCTTATTTGTTTTTATCTGATATTTAAGTTATAGTGAGAAAGGTTTCATTGAGCACAATACTGCTGGTGTTACAAAGAAAAGGGATATAATTGGAGACTAGTACTTATCACAATATCTTTGTGTATACTTATTTATATATAGCATAAACACTTCCTTCAGGGTTGGTGTGTATGTAAGCTAAATTACATTGCAGTTCCAGTTCTGAGGGAGGTTAGATAAGTGACTTCTGCTACCTTATTAACCCTACTAAAATGTGACTAGATGGTCTGTGATATTCCTTTCAGCTAAAACTCTCTTTGGAATGATCATCTGATTTTTTTTTTCTTTTGCAGTTTTTGGCCAGGGCTGGGTTTGAACCCACCACCTCTGTCATATGGGGCTGGCGCCCTACTCCTTTGAGCCACAGGTGCTGCCCAGATCATCTGATTTTTGTGGTCTATAGAAGAATAGGGAAGTGAAGAAACAAGGAGTAAAGTAGGCAATGATGATACGCAAACAATTTGGTGACCATAGGAATAGGTGATACCTTATTATTTTCACAGAAGAATAAGCAATATAATCAGAGTGGTCCTTAGAGGTTTCTATTCTAACACATAGCATCACTGAGTATAAAAAAATGACCACAAATTCCTACCTCCTCCCCTATCAAGAGTTAAGTTTAGTTATTCACTTTCTTTTAATTTCAAAATATTAAGGGGGTGCAAATATTTTTGTCACATGCACAACTTTTACAGTGCTTTAGTCAGGGCTATAAGTGTGCTCATAGCTTACATAATATTCATTGTACCAGAAAAGTAGGTTTTACACATCCCCTCTTCACCCCTCCCCCTCTTGATTTCCAACAATTTTAATTTCTTGAATTTGGGCTAGTCTTATAACCTATTTTCGTGGCATATGTGACATAGAGTAAAACCCCAAAGATTTGCATATTTCTTCTCCCTCTCTCTCTTTCTCTCTCTCTCTCTTTCTGAGGCTTACTATAGGAGCAAGCCAATTAGCTGATGTGAGTATGAGAGACCATGGGAACAGCCTGTTCATCCAGCCTTTCTTGTTAAGCCTTTCTTGTCAAGCCATATTAAACTACCTAACCCCCACCAACCCAAAATCTCTTCCCAAATTGGGAAGGAAACTTTAATCAATAAGGAGAGAATTCTAGAAAAGAGCTCAGGTAAACCCAGCCAAATTGCTGACCTATAGAAATGGGAGTCAAAAAGCTGGCCATTGTTTGGAGTAATTGCTGCACTTAGCAACGTATGAGGCACCTCTAAAATAATGCCCATAAGTGGCCAATTAGCATTTCCATTAGAAAAGAAATTCTATTTTTTTCTTTTTCCCACCTTCGTTTTCATGAGTGAGGATGCCAGATGGCTCAATCACATGGTAAAAATCACCTTAAAAATCTTAAAGTCGGGGAGGAGCCAAGATGGCGGTCTGTAGCCAGCTTTCTGCAGACGCTCCTGTCCAGAAGGAGAGTTAAGGGACAGAAATTTAGCAAGAAAGCCAACGGTTTGGAGCTGAGTCAAGAGACAAGGTTGAGGAACGCACATCAACCCTATTGGAGCAACCTGCGACCCCAAGGATACAAATAAAAGGTACAGAGCACATCACCAGGCGGAAGGGAGTCCCCTCCCCCAAGAGAACAGCTCGCAGTATATGCCATACCTCCATACAAACAAGCGAGCAGAGTTCGGCTGTCCTCCCACT